>CM071940.1:18051246-18101246 GCA_036784905.1 Acrossocheilus fasciatus | reverse complement strand
ATTGTCCGTTATTTTGACAGACTCTTATTACCCGTCATTTAAATTTTCATATTTCAAGTATATGAAAATTAGACATTTACTAGCTTGTGCTTTTGTTCACTTTTTCATTTTTTATTAACGCAGACTGTGCAACATTTTTCAGTTTTCATCAAGCATGTTTGTCCTATAAATCGCAATAAGTTTTGTGCTATGTTACCTCTGATATTAAACAAAGTCTCAGCTTTCAGAAACAATTTTTTTTTGTTATACTGGTTGAAAGTCTCCTCATATCCTGATAGCAATCACTGTGTTAAGCGGTCTACATTTATTTTTATAAATATATATCTGTGAAAGGCGTAGGACCATAAAATGTTCATTCAATCAATTCATTTGGTCCGAATGACAAATGACAGCATATGTTCCGTGTCAGTCAACCTGGGTTTGCATACGACTGCGCAACCAGTTCACGCAGACATTATACGCCATCAGCGCGTTCACGTACACTATGCAGACAGAGCGAGAATGGCAGGCAAACAGCAACAACCAAACTTTCCTTCTGAACCGACAACAAGTGCCACTGGCAAAGGATCTACGACCTATATATCTTCATCAGAGCCAAGCAGACTCTCATCGTGGAAACCCTGTCATGCAAGTTGTATTACCGAACCGAACACTTGCTGCATTTAATTATACATTTAAAAATAGTTTACATTGGTTATTGTAGTGCTGTTACAAACTGTACTGTAAAGTTTTCTCACCGGTGAATGACAATGTAATCCAATAAAAAAAAAAAAAACTTGATTTTCACATACACATCAAAATTCATTCTCTGCATTTAACCGACCCTTCTAGACAATTTCCCTTTGTCTGACTACCTACTTGCTAATAAATCTGATTCTGATGTTCCATATCAATAAACTCAAGTTTACATTAAATGGAGCTAGAATTCATATTAGGTCTAACATTAGCCTCAAACAGAACTCAAACATCCAACATCTATGCAAACTAGATGTTGTGCATAACTATAGAATTAATTCTTGATGCGCACGTGAGCGCCATCAGCGTTTCTCACAGGTTCGCGTTTAAAGTCTGTGTAGAGAGAACGGTGTCATCTTAGCGGCCCCTAATTTAATAAATGATCGTTGCGACGGAAGTGAATCAATCAAAACTAACTTTAGCTGGAAAATAACATTATTCAAGAACCGCTATAAAGACAAAACAATCTGTTACCTTAAATTATACGTTTATCTCTGTAAAGCAGCTTTGAAACAATCTACATTGTTAAAAGCGCTATATAAATGAAGATGACTTGACTATGCAAACCTAAATGTTACAAGTGAAAAGGGTAAATAATAGCTGACAATAATACTGATAATTACTTTTCAGGCCAATAGGTTTCAGACATATTGTGGCAAAACATTTTATCTTGAACCTAAGCTCTACTATAATGACTTGCATACCATCTTGTTCTTGCTTAGACGTCTCCATCATGACATGCTCTGTGCAGCCTTGTTTGGGTTTCTTAGACAAAGCAACTGTAACGACAACACAGAAGAGAAACGTTTTATATAGCAATCACATGTTCATTCCCAATTTCCTTTTAGTGTATATTGCTAACAATTTAGTTTTGAGTGTTACATACTCACCCTCTAATTCAAAGTCAATCTCATCTAGAGATTTTCCTTTGTAAACCGTAGTTCCACATTCTATCGCCAGAAGCAGTTTGCTCATTTTTGCAAGTTGGAGTGTGTTCTCAGTTAGGCGATAATATTCTCTATGAACACGGATATCATGTCCCATGAATTTTGCCACCTGATCCAACTCATGATCCTTCAGGTTCATTATTTGACAAAGAGTTGCTATATGCTTTCTCAGTTGAGTGGAGGTCAGGGTTTCAGGATGTTTTGCATCACACAGATGTGCAAATTTTCTGAGACAGTCCGAACCTCTAATGTGGGAGTCTGATTTCATTTTTGCAAAAACATATTTGTTGCTGTCAGAAATATCATTTTCCAGCGTCCTGTGCTCAATGAGAAAATCCACTGATCTTGTCATCTCTCTGGTAAGCAGGACTGGTACTTTTCTCCCTCTTTTTCCTCTTATAACGATTCTTGTGAAGTCATTACTAAGGTCCCGTTCCAATTTCGAAAGGCACTGCATAACATCCTCATTTAGTGCCTCTGTGTTTTTGCTCTCATATGTTTCAAGTAGCATTTTAGCTGCCTCGCCTTGGCGTCTCCGGTTAAACAGTATAACTTGTGAGAGGATGGATTCACTTAACACGCTGTATGCTTTGGGATCAGGACCATCTGTCAGTTTCTCTCTGGCATTTTCTTCAATGGATTTCAAATATTTTTGAAGTTTAATTACGTCTTCAGTAAGAGGGATCATTTCCTTCTTGTTCCACTTAGTCTCTTCTAAGTTTGTCCTTGCACGATGTGAGACATAGTGGTTCCATTCTGAGCTCACTAACCCCAGGAAGCTCCTGACCCTGTTTGCAGCTACCTCGTCTTCTGCTTTTACATAGTTACCTATCAGGATATCACCAACTGTCTTCAGAGTGTGCCCTAATTTAACAGCAAGAGATGGTCGATCATATCTGTATTTTGATTTTGTGTAGCCAGATGCCTTTTTAGCTGCATTAACAGCCAACTTGAACATTGGTGGAACTAAGATATCCTCAAGTTTTCTCACTTTTGAATTTATTGACTTTGCAACATTTACAAATCTCCCCAACTCTCTCATTTTCTGACTTACATAACCATCTTTGGATGGATCGCTCCCATGCTTCTCCAACAATCTGTCGCCATACTCACAAATAAGTGCATCTGATTTCACTTCAAGAGAAACCTCATCATGCAGCATCCTGCTAATGATTTTACAACATCTCTCTGTTGTATTTACTTTTATTGGAATGAGACAGGAAGCTGCAGCCTGGACTCTTTTTCTTTTCTTTGATTTTTCTCGAGGGAGACCATTTTGTGTTTTGCAGGAAACCTCATGCTTCCAAAGCTCACGTTTTCTGAAAAATCCGTAACAATAGTTGCAGGGCAAGTACTCATGTGGATTAACTTCTTCTGTAGGTTGTCTACACGTAACTAACTCCCCTTTTCCTGTCTGCAAAATGTTCACATTATGGTTATAGTCACCTTTATAACGAAGCTGATCAAACAACAGACGTCGTTTCTTAGATTTTTTGGGAAGGCATATTGCCCTTGCAACAACTTCTTCTTTCTGGTGCTTTCTCTCTAAATGTCTTGCCATTTTACTCTGTGGCTTTTTACAATAAATGCAATAATGTTTTTTGTCCCACTTCCGTTTCTCTCCTTTCTGGCACCTCTTCACGGTTATTTTGCTCATACCATCTTCCTTCTCATAATCTCCCTCATCTGTGGCATGTTCCAGTTCATCACCAGTGTCACCTTTGAGCTCAGCAATTTCCTTAGTGAAGCTAGTGTTGATCTTGTTTACTTGAATTCCACTTTCTTTTGGAGAGCCTGTTCCTTCCTCCAAGCTGGAGTCTTCACTGTCGGAGGACGCTGGTGAAGGCACATATACACTTCCGTCGTCTGACTCTGATGTATCAGAAGCACTAAGATTCTGTCAAAACAAACAATGTGCAATTGTTTTAGTTTGGAACATCTAATCAAATCAGTTGGAAGCTTCATGTCAGTTCAAATCTTATCTTTCTGCAATACTGAAGAATTGTAAGAACTACAGACCTTTTGCACCCCACACACACACACTACAACCTCAATAATAAAAATAAAGTATAATTATCACCTTTCTGACAATGGCAACAAAAACTGAAAATGTATGAGCTTCGTTAAAGTAGAATTTATGACAGAGCTGTTGTGTTGGATTGCACAGGTGTACTTAATGAAGTGGCCTTGAGTGTATATTACATCTACACATCATCTACACACCACTCGTGCTTCACTAATAGCTATGTTTAATTGTGCTTATTTGACAATTATTTATTTATGTTTTGACAATTTTTTTAATTAAAGGAATAACCCCTTGAGGTGAACCATTTAATTTTTCAAGTTTTTTAAAACACATACACAACTGGTCAAACATTTTAGAACACCGCCATTTTTCTAGTTTTATTCAAATAGAAGTAGTTCAAGTTCAGTGAAAACCTTAAATGGCACAGGACGTAAGCAGCAAACTGCCAAAGGTAAAAACAATGTTTACGTCACCAAGATATATATTTTCAGAGAGATAAAAGGAACAATTAAATTCAGGAGTTTTGTTCATCATTTCACAGTAGGATCAACTGATGACCAGCTGCCCTGTCTTCCAACATTAACATTTTAGTTGCAATAAAAAGTTATTTTTTTAGTTACAATATTGTACAAATAAAGCTTCCAACACAGGCTGTCATTCACAGTTGTTTACAAAGTGGGACAAATTATAGACATTAGTGCATCAACTTTCAAGGCTTCATTTCCTTCCCCTGCTGTAGAACAACCAAAGAAGGTAAAGAAAGTTTAGGTCAGCAAAACTGAGAAATAATGTACAGTAAATTTCAAAGATATACAATTTTCAGGGATCAAGTAATGCGTTAACAACTTCAAGTTATTCTATAGCGGTGGAAGTAAATGAAGCATTGAAAGTTCAGTGTTTCCCACACATAGACTACTTGGATGGGCCACCCAAGTCATCAGTGATCCTACAGTGAAATAATGAGCAAAACTCCTTAACTTAATTGGTCATTTTATCTCTATGAAAACATCTGTCTGTGACATAAACATTGTTTTTAACTTTGGCAGTTTGCTGCTTACCTTTGTACAATTTAAGGTTTTCCACTGGACTATTTTTCAATAAAAACTAGAAAAATGGGGGTGTTATAAAATGTTTGATTATGATATTTCCAGGATCATGTTCTCTGCAATCATGTTGTGAACGACTGTACTATAGATATAAAGCCAGCCTTACTGATAACTATTCAGTTAGAACAATGGTATGTTTTCAGATGTTTCGATAAATAAAAAGACATTTGTCACTGACATCGATATTGTGGCTCTATTAGACACCATTACAGCTCACAGGTGAAATGCTTACCTGGTCATCTCCTCCATCTTTCTCGGTCTGACCTGGACTACGTCGCTCAGGCTTTCTCTTTCTGCCTCTATCACTCTTTGATACCTGTAAGGACAACCACTATGTAAAACACTGTAAACGACAACCGTATTGTTCTATTGTGGCTCTATTAGACACCATTACAGCTCACAGGTGAAATGCTTACCTGGTCATCTCCTCCATCTTTCTCAGTCTGACCTGGACTACGTCGCTCAGGCTTTCTCTTTCTGCCTCTATCACTCTTTGATACCTGTAAGGACAACCACTATGTAAAACACTGTAAACGACAACCGTATTGTTCTATTGTGGCTCTATTAGACACCATTACAGCTCACAGGTGAAATGCTTACCTGGTCATCTCCTCCATCTTTCTCAGTCTGACCTGGACTACGTCGCTCAGGCTTTCTCTTTCTGCCTCTATCACTCTTTGATACCTGTAAGGACAACCACTATGTAAAACACTGTAAACGACAACCGTATTGTTCTATTGTGGCTCTATTAGACACCATTACAGCTCACAGGTGAAATGCTTACCTGGTCATCTCCTCCATCTTTCTCGGTCTGACCTGGACTACGTCGCTCAGGCTTTCTCTTTCTGCCTCTATCACTCTTTGATACCTGTAAGGACAACCACTATGTAAAACACTGTAAACGACAACCGTATTGTTCTATTGTGGCTCTATTAGACACCATTACAGCTCACAGGTGAAATGCTTACCTGGTCATCTCCTCCATCTTTCTCGGTCTGACCTGGACTACGTCGCTCAGGCTTTCTCTTTCTGCCTCTATCACTCTCTGATACCTGTAAGGACAACCACTATGTAAAACACTGTAAACGACAACCGTATTGTTCTATTGTGGCTCTATTAGACACCATTACAGCTCACAGGTGAAATGCTTACCTGGTCATCTCCTCCATCTTTCTCGGTCTGACCTGGACTACGTCGCTCAGGCTTTCTCTTTCTGCCTCTATCACTCTCTGATACCTGGAAGGACAACCACTATGTAAAACACTGTGAAAGACAACCGGGGAAATTTCACAAATACATTCAACATCCGCTTCATTACGTACACCTGTGCAATGTAATGCGATCCAATACAACAGCTCTGCCATTGTACTTTCACAAAGCTCATACATTCAGTATTTGTTGACATTGTCAGAAAGGTGCTACATCTACTTTGTGTTTATTATTGAGGTTTTACTAGGTGGTGGTGGTGCAATAGAGTGCATTGTATTGGAAAGTGTTCCTAATATTTTGTCAACTCCATTAAAAGGGTTAATTCACCAAAAAGTTAAAATTAGTTCATGATTTAATCACTCTCAAGCCATCCTAGGTGTATATGACATTCTTCTTTCAGACTGATACAATCAGAGTTATATTAAAAAATGTCCTGACTCTTCCAAGCTTTATAATGGCAGTGAATGGCTGTTTCTGTTTTGAAGACTGCGGAAGCTAGTTATTTTACTTGATAAAGTTTTAAATATGGATATTTTTCTTACACTAACACATCGTTTCACTTCAGAAGGCCTTTATTAACCCCCGCAGAGCCGTGTAGAGCACTTTAATGATGGATGGATGCTTTTACAATGGACTTTATGAAGCTTGGAAGACCCAGGACATTTTTTAATATAACTCTGATTGTATTAGTCTGAAAGAAGAATGTCATATACACCTAGCAAGACTTGAGGGCGAGTAAATCATGGGCTAATTTTAATTTTGGGTGAACTATCCCTTTAACATACATGAGGGGGTCGAAATATTAAGAACACCTTTCAATATAATACACTCCTGTGCGCCACCAAAGTACAATTTATGGTACTGTTGAATTTGTTTGCACATGGGTACGTGATGAAGAGTAAATGTGGTTACATCAAGTTACCAGATATAAAGGTTTAATGTAACGCCTACAAAACTGTGCAACAATTCTTAGTCTAACATCATTTGATACATACCGGCTCATTTTCTTGATTGCTCTTTCTTTCCATTATCTGTGAAACAAACAATATCTTTAAACAAGATCACCACTAAGAAAGTCATCAATTAATTTGAATAACATGGTATACTTTTATTTATTAATTGTAAATAGTTGATGGCCACAGAAATGCATGAAATATTACTAGTATCAGTAATGATAATGTGAATTTGTATCAACCAGGATATCTTTGCTAATTGCTCTTACAAATTAACCTAAAACATAAGTTAAAATGCTAAGAAAACCTGTTTGACCTGATGTATACATATTCTACACCTATCAGATAATGTTACAGTAAATTAGACTGACACATACTGTGTTGCTCTTACAAACCAGCTTCACTCTGAGGTTAAACTGACACTAATTTGACTAATACAGACAGTGACAAGTCAAATGAAATACCGGTAACTTAAAAATACGTTTCAAGCACTCATTTTCAAGGATGAAATATGTCCTTCAGACAAAATAAGTTGAGTCAGTTCTCTTACAAGTTATTCATTTTCAGATGACTCGATGAAATGGAAATATTTTGTAGCAGCTCCAATCAAATTAGTATTAAATTCTCAATTAAATAATTAGTCTGTATGGTGACAGAAATCAGCAAAAAAATATTCAGCTCACTTTTCTAAAAGAGTTTGAATGTCTTGCTTTGTGTGGCCAACAATGCATAACACAAAAATAATCTGTTTATGATATCAAAACAGAATAAAGCATCAAACCCTCACACTGGAGAAGCTACTAACGTTATATAAAGTTATGCTTGAAAAAAAAAACCTGTTTTGTTAATTACACTAGTAACAACGTTAGCTAAACAGTTGCACTAGACTAGAGAATGATCCTGACGGCTAGGCCAGACTCTAAAAACAGCTCAACCTAGTTAAAGTAAAATCAAATGTCTTACCTGTTTTTTTTCCTGCTGTTTTTGTTTGATTGCCTGTTCATATCTGCGAGCACATGTATTGTGATGCTCTCTGAGCCGCTGCATTCTCTGTGACACCCGCAGTAGATGTGACATGCTCCCTTCCCCCACTCTCATCTGTCAGAAAGCGCGCGCGCGACTCCAGCTCCCCTCCCCCACCCTGCCCTGCCCTGCCCTGCCCTGCCCATGACCTTTCAGAAGCACAACTCAGCTTCAGCAACAGCCCAACACACCTTTACACTTCACTTTAAGCTATTTATTTTTAATTGAGCACGTTACATTATTTTAATACAAATTATATAGCAACAGAGTAGAATGGATACATTTATTTTGATTGTAGAACATGTCAATGTCACAAATAAATACTCAGGACCACAGCACTGTTGTTTAATAATATTTCATACATTTTCGATGAAGAATCCACAGGATGAGGAATAATAAAAAATTTGACATGTCAACAAGACCACAAACTGGATGTGCCTGAGATTTGCTTAAGCAATTTATTGACATTGGATCTTGGAGGGGGATGGTACTTTTTAAATCAACTTTTTGCTTTGGCAGTCTTTTTTCTTCTCCCAATATCACATTGCCTAAAAGAAACAAATGTATAAATGTAATATCACTTAACCATTTCAACCGCATCAAAATAGACATTGCCACCCATTAACTGTATAAACACATTTAATATTGATTTAGCAACTTATTTGAGAGTAGTTACCCAGTAATTAATAGATACATACTGTATGTAGTATACACGTACTTGATAGTCATAGCAAACATCATACTGATAGCTACAATAAATGTGGTGCAACAAATAAATATGCAAAAACTGAATTTAGTTTTAAGCTGGTTTCTAATAACGGTCACAGGCCTCAGGTTCTTTTTATAATTTTTAACACTCTTACAAACCCCTTTAAAACTGTCCCTATCGTGCCTACATCTGACATCTTTGTTCCTCCTATGTGCCTTTGAGCCCATATCAATCTCCTCCCTAGCCGAGGGGGTCCAGCATTCCCTCTCATCTGCTTAAGGAAGTCTGTGATACTGTTGGATCATATATTTTGTGTCTGGTCTCTGGTTATGTTAAAGCTGCCTTTAAATATGCTGTTTGCAACCCCAATATATTTTCTTCAGGCCCATCTCTAAATTGGCTTTCCTATCTAAAGGATTAGAAAAAGTAGTTGTGTATGAAAAGTTCTAGTCCATTTACAAACTTTGTCATACTGTACTTTTAAGACTTTTTAATGAGGGTTAAGGCCCTTGCACACGGAGTCCAAAATTTTCACATGCGTTTTTTTGTATTCATGAATAATCGTGATTCGGTGGCTCTGAATTGTCAAAACCCCATTCAAAATGCTTGAGCTATGGATGCGAAAAACGCAGAAAATCGAACCTGATCCGAATTTTTTTATGACAGCCGAAAGTTTTGGAGGCAGTGTGCAAGCCTGATTGACATAACGTGAGGTTTTTTTAACGTGCAAAAAATTTTGGATGCGAATTTCGGACTCAGTGTGCAAGGGCCTGTAGGGTTAGGGTTAGGTTAACCCTAACCCTCCCTGTTCGTTACAGGATTGATTTTAAAATCTTACTGTTAACTTTTAAATCTCTTCATGGATTGGCGCCACCTTACCTGGCTGAGCTTCTTCACGTTCACACTCCAGCTGAGTGCTGAGATCGATCAACCACTGCTCCTGAATGTGCCTGAACCAGACTCATAAGTAACAGGGTTGCATTGGTTAGAGTGGCACACTCAATCAAAGCTGGACAGAATGGAAAAATAAAGGAAAGGACTTACGTTTGCTCTACCCGTGGTGTTAGCAAATGGCTTAATGATGTAATTTCCTCATGTGACTCACTCTCTTCCTCTGCCAGACTACGGTACATAGATTTCGGTAACAGGGTTGGATGCATGTTGTGGGACACAACTTCAGTGCATAATTAATATAATTAAAAAATGTTGATGATCAAAAACTATTTAGACAATGACATGAACCATATATCTACAATATTAAACCAGAAAAGTAGATTCAAATGTATTTAAACGGTTATATTTGTAACAAGTGTAGTTTACACAACACGTGCATGTTTTAGTATTTTGCGTATGGATTATTTGGAATTTTATGTGTGGGACAGAAAAAGTCCTCAAATTCTGTAATGTCCCTACTAGTCCACACTCCAAAAATACCTCTATCAACACCATTGAGTTCACACAGGTGCCCCAAGTAGAGTAACCACAGATTAAGTTAATCTCATTAACAACGGACAATCTAACTTTGACAATCTGAATTTGACAAAATATTTGTTGCCATTTAGAAGGGTATCTTCATTCTCTCAAGTGACAACCTGAATTATTTTAGTACAAAATATTTGTTTAGAGTTGTGTTAAAGGTGTTTTTCTACAGAGCAAATACCAGTTTATCTAGCATTTTATGAAAAACCTTATGAACCTCATGGAAGATTAAACTACAGTTGGAATAGCAGTTGAATACACCCAGAAAAGGTATAGATGAATAAAAACAGGGAAGAGGTCATGCACACAGACAGGTCAATCAAAAACAGGGTTAGAAAAGCTACACTGTAAAAATTATGAACAGTTAATTCAGTTCATTAGTTTTTTTTTTGCTGTTGCCATTTATTAATTTTTGACAGTTTCATTATTCAGTTTTTATTACGTTCTGTTTCTGTCATGTACCTGTTACTTAAATCATTGCAAGTAAATTCACTGAAGTAGGTAGAAAAGGTATGTTTAACCTTGTATAATTGTTTTTTTCTTCCCTCTGGCACTTTATTTTGTTTGCATATTTTTCGTTAACCATGTCTTGTTTTTTTTTTTTGCATTGTAACAAGTACATAACAGGAACACTTTCATTTTTGGCATTAAAAAAAAAATGTGCACCTATTTTGTTTATCTTGTTTATTTGCGCATGCGCAGTAGAAGATGCAGTTTGGCGTTCTTGTTTGTTGTCGAGCGGAGGCAAGTTATTTACTTGGACATTATGTAAATATGCAAGGGAAAATACTATAATGGTAGTAATGTTTAAAGTTTTATCAGGTGGTCATTGAAGCTAAATAAACCCGTGATAATAACGCGTCATATTCTGAAGCGATTTATTTGTGATAAAGACAAACTGTATATTATGTTGCACATTGACTGGATATTTAAGATAAATGACGAGAAAGAGAATGGTGGGGTAATTGGGACATGTGTTACTCAGTTTACCATGTTTTTAATAATGACTCTCATACCATTTCAGGCGAATGCAAAGAGCACACGCAAGGTGCCACGCGGGACATTTTAATGGACATTTTGATTTTGCGTTCTTCTTTCGTGTGGTCGAACAAGGGTAAGTTATTTACTTCGACTCTCTTGAAATGTAAATGAAAAATTGTGTACGTGTAATATAAACACCGCAAAATGAACACGTCCCATTCCGAATGAAGGGGATTATTTTACGGCGGTAAAGTTAGTTTATGGTTTACATCCGGTTTCATACTCATTAAACTGTGCATTTCATGTTTTTAGCCCAAACCAACTCAGATATACATAAACACCCTTTGCATAGCACAAGCCTTAATTTCAGAAGGCGGCCAATAAAACAATGTAACATTATGATATCAAACTATTAGTAAAAGCTCTGTTTTTGGAATTAGCATTTTGTGTTTTATAATAGTTGTGGGACTTTAAATGTAAGCAATACTGTAAATCCATTAAATGAACACTTTTAGACCTAAAGATAAATTACTCTGAATATTATTCCCTCTATTACACAAACTTTGTGCATTATAGGGAATAATATTCAGAGTAATTTACAGTTGGTTTGATACCTTTAGGTCTAACAGTGTTGTAGTTTAATGGATTTTACAGCATTGCATCTATTTAAAGGTCCAAAATTATAATAAAACATGTAAAATACTAATTACAAAAACAGAGCCTTGTGCAATAAAAGGGATATTTTTTTCTTCTGAAATTAAGGCTTGTGCTACACTGTAAACTAAACAAAAAAATATTTAAAAAAACAAATTTAACTAAAATGACCAGATAGAGATATATACACATATACATATACACATATACATATACACATATACACATATACATATACACATATACATACACAGCGGGTGAAATAAGTATTAAACACGTTACCTTTTTTCTCAGTAAATATATTTCCAAAGGTGCTATTGACATGAAATTTTCACCAGATGTTGGTAAAAACCCTAGTAATCCATACATACAAAGAAACCAAACGCCTATAACTAATGCCATCATTATGTTTTGCAACAATTAGCTTGCGAAGGTCTTGAGACAGCTCTTTGCTTTTAGCCATCATGAGATGTGTCTTGTGTGACACCTTGGCAATGAGACCTTTTTGTAGGCCATCAGTTGGGACTGAACCAGCTGATATTAATTTGCACTAACAGGGGGCTGGATTGCTTTTTAATTACTGATAGTTTTCAGTTGTTATCTTGGAAGGATGGGAAATGACGGAAGCTTCAGCGAGAAGTCGGAAAGAAACAGTGGCAAGGCACAACTGCTCCGTGAATGGATCAGAGAGGTATGAGTGGGGGGATAGTGAAGGGAGTATGGAAGTAGGAAGCGAAGAGGAAAGTGAAAAATCTGTAGGAAATGGCTGGAAAGAAGTAAGGAGTAATCGGGGAGAAAAACGGAAGAAGAGGAGCGATATAGAAGAGTCTGATGGAATGAGTAGAGAGAGCATAAAATGCATTGTTAGGTTTGGAGATCAGATTGGGGTAAGCAAAATTAATCCATTAAAATTGACTAAGATCATAAATAGAGAAATAGGAAATATTGAGTTCGCTAAAGTTCTTTCTGATGGAAATTTGCTAGTTGGATGTAATAAAGAAGAACAAGCAAATAAGGCTCTCAAACTGAAGGAGATGGGAGGGATTAAAGTTGTTAGCACAAACAGAGTTGGAGATAAAAGTAAAAGTTGGGGACAAAAAGGGATCATTTTTGGTGTTCCTCTCAATATAGGTATGGAAGAGTTTAAAGTTAACTTAAAGGGAGGGACGATAGTAAATGCGCAAAGGATAAAATCAGGTGCAGATGGAAACAGAAGAGACACTGAAACAGTAGTAATAGAATTTCAAGGGAATGAAATTCCAAAAAGAGTAATGTTGGGTGTGATGAGCTACATTGTAAGAGAGTATATACCAGGACCAGTGAGATGTTTTAAGTGCCAAAGGTTTGGGCATGTTGCTACAAGATGTTTGGAACAGTGTAGATGTGCTCGTTGTGGAGGAAACCATGAGTATGGCAAGTGTGAGGAAGGAGTACAACCAAAGTGTTGCAACTGTGGAGAGGCACATAGTGCAGCATTCAGAGGATGTGAAGTAATGAAAGTGGAAATGGAGATTCAGAAAAGGAGGGTGGAGAAAAAGATAACATATGCGGACGCAGCAAAACAAGTTAAAGGACAAACTAGAGATCAAAGTTGTCAGTCAGGGGTCTCAGTTGAAGGAAACAATGGAGTTCCAGAAGAAATGATGATGATTGAAAAGAAAAAAATAGTAACATTTATTGCAGGAGTTATAAATAGTACAGCTGGGATTGAATCAAAAACACAAAAGACACAGTTAGTTGTTATAGCAGAAATACATCATCTTGGAATGAAAGGCTTGACTTGGGAAGAAGTTAGAGATGAACTTCAGATAAGATCAAGTCAAGAAATTTGATTATACTTATAGATGATAACAATAATTCAGTGGAATGCAAGATCTTTGATAGCAAACGGTCAGGAGTTCAAGCATTTTATTGAAGAATTAAGTATAAAACCTGATGTAGTATGTGTTCAAGAGACGTGGATGAAACGTTGTTTAGATTTTGTTTTAAAAGGATATAGTATAGTAAGGCACGATAGAGAAGAAGGGAATGGTGGTGGGTGTGCAACATTTATTAAGCAAGAAATATCATACAGAATACTGGGAAGAGGAAGGGATCAAGAATATATTGCTGTGGGGATATGGGGTAGAGATCAGGAGATAGTTATCATAAATTATTATAACCCATGTAAAAAATTGGAGTTAGAGAAGTTAAAGGAAGTACATGGTCAAGATAGACAAAGAGTGATATGGTGTGGGGATTTAAATGCACATAATACACTATGGGGAGGAAGATACATTAATGCCAATGGTCAAGTAGTTGAGGAATTATTAGAGGAGAGAGAGCTGGTATGTTTAAATGATGGGAGGGGAACAAGGATAGATGTTTGTACAGGAATGGAGTCTGTATTGGACTTGACACTAGTGTCGAATAATCTGGCTAGTAAGTGTAATTGGGAAGTTTGGGGGGAATCTAGCATTGGGAGTAATCACTACCCAATTGTTATAACATTGAATATAGAGACCGATTGAACAGTAACTCAAAGAGGAGGAAAATGGGTATTTGAAAAAGCAAATTGGGATAAATTTGAGGAAATGTGCGAGGAAAAAATGGCTGCAATTGATTCAAATCAAGATATTGACAAGTTTAATGAAAAAGTGTATGCAGTAATATTAGAAGCAGCATTAGAATCAATTCCAAAAAGCAAAGGAAAAATGACAAGAAAAGCTGTTCCTTGGTGGACAGAAAGGTGTAGTAAAGCTGTGAGAGATAGAAATAAGGCCTTTAAACTTCTTAAGAGAACACATAATTATAATCATCTAATTTTATTTAAGAAAGCTCAAGCAGTTGTGAGGAAAACTATCAGGCAAGCTAAAAGAGAAAGCTGGCGGGGTTTTTGTTGTGGAATAGGAAGAACAACTCCAGTAGGTGATGTGTGGAGTATGATTAAGAAAATGGAAGGTAATAAGAAAGAGTGGGATTATCCAGTATTAGAGTCAGAAGGAGAAATAGCTGTAACAGATAAAGATAAAGCGGAAATGCTAGTAAAATCATTTGCACAAATACATGGGTCAAGGAACTTAAGTGAGGAAGGTAAGAGGAGGAGAGAAATAACAAAGAGATGAAATATAGAAGCATTGGTAAGGAGTAGGGGAATGGAAGGCCAGACAATTAACTTCCCATTCAACAGAGATGAGTTGATGAGAGCTATCTGTGATGCAAATAAGAATTCATCTCCAGGTAAGGATCAGATTGGATATATAATGATGAGACATCTTAAAGATAGGGCGGTGGGGAAAATTTTAGAGTTATATAATAGAGTATGGGAGGAAGGAAGACTTCCAAAAGTTTGGAAGGAAGCAATAATAATACCAATAAGAAAGCCAGGAAAAGATCCTTCAAAGCCCTGTAATTATAGACTGATAGCTCTTACATCGAATATTTGTAAAATTATGGAAAGGATTATTACGGAAAGGTTGACGTATTTATTGGAAAAAAGAGGATTAATATCAAAATATCAAAGTGGTTTTAGAAAAGGAAGAGGAACAATGGATTCTATAGTATGTTTAGAAAATGAAATTAGAAAAGCGCAGATAAATAAAGAGTCAGTAATAGCAGTATTTTTGGATGTTGAGAAGGCTTATGATATGATGTGGAGAGAGGGACTATTGATTAAATTAAAAATGATGAATATAGGTGGGAAAATATATAACTGGATAAAAGATTTTTTGGAGAACAGAAGCATCCAGGTAAGAATAGGAAATGAAGTATCAAATGCATTCCAGATAGAAAATGGTACTCCTCAAGGGAGTGTAATAAGTCCAGTATTGTTTTCCATAATGATCAATGATGTTTTTAATCAAGTAGAACCAGAAATAGGTAAGTCTCTGTTTGCAGATGACGGAGCTCTCTGGAAAAGAGGAAGGAATATTTTATATATTAATAGGAAGATGCAAGAGACAATTAGGAAAGTAGAAGAATGGGCATATGATTGGGGGTTTAAATTCTCAGTGAAGAAAACTAAAGCAGTAATGTTCTCCAGGAAGAGGGTTCTCCAGAAGTGAGTTTGAAGATGTATGAGAAAACATTGGAAAGGGAGAAGGTATTTAAGTTTTCAGGTATGTATTTTGATGCTAAACTTACTTGGGGTGAACATATAAATAAAATAGTGGAGAAATGTCAGAAGGTGATAAATATCATGAGATGTGTAAGTGGAGTGGAACGGGGGCAAGTTCTTCTTCATTAAGAACCATTTATATAGCACTGATCCGGTCTGTGTTTGATTATGGTTGTGTGGTATATGGTTCTGTCTCAAAAAAACATGTTAGAAAAACTTAGTAGAATTCAAGCTCAAGCGTTGAGACAGTGTTGTGGAGCAGTAAAGACTACACCAATATCAGCTTTACAAGTTTTGATAGGAGAGATGCCACTAGAAATTAGAAGGAAACAATTAACGGTCAATTACTGGGCTAATCTCCAGGGGCATAAAGATGATCATCCTACAAAAATGGTGTTACAGAATTGTTGGGAACAGAATGAAAGGTGTAGAACAAGTTTTGGGTGGATTAGTAAAATATATGCAGAAGAAATTCAAGTAAATAATATCAAGATGAGCCCAACAGTTGTTATTCAGGAATATGAACCATGGATGTATGTAACACCTCAAGTAGATTTGCATCTGTTAGAAGTTAAAAAATCAGAAAGAAGCTGATTTGACATCTGTATTTTCAATATATACCAGAAGGCATTACCCTCGGCATATACAAGTGTATACAGATGGATCAAAAGATCCAGAACGTCAAATAACTGGGGCTGCTTTTTTAGTACAAGATAGTGGCTACCAGGGGATCAGTGGAGTAAAGCGAACTTCTAATCATTTGTCAGTTTATACTGTAGAAATGATAGGAATGCTCTCGGCAATGCAGTGGGTAGAGGAACACAAACCTGGGAATGTTTTAATTTGTTCTGATTCAATTTCAGTCTTAAAGAGTTTGAGATCTTTTAAATCAAGTGGCCAAGATATTCTGTTTAGTATCCTACAAATACATTCAAGAATTATTCTAAATGGTACATCAGTCAGTTTTATATGGGTCCCAGCACACATAGGAATAAGGGGAAATGAAGATGTGGATAAATTAGCAAAGCAAGCATTACAGAGAGAAACAATAGAGATACAAGTTCCATTAAGTAAAGCAGAGATTAAGGTTCTAATTTGGAATAAAGTGAATAAAGAATGGCAAGTTAAGTGGAACAATGGGGTAAAGGGTAGATTCCTTTATAGTTTAATAAATAAAGTAAATCAAAGTATAAAGTGTATAGGAAAGTCAAGGAAAGAGGAGTCATCTTTAACAGAATGTTATTAGGGCACTCAAATTTAAATAGCACTCTTAAAATAATAGGGAAACATCCAAATGGATTATGTGAACACTGTAACGTTGAAGAAACAATACCTCATGTATTTATTGAATGTAGGAAGTATGAACAAGAAAGAGGAAAAATGATAGAAGAATTAAGGAAAAATGGATTTCAGGAGCTTAATTTTAAGGTTTTAATAAAATGGTCAAGTGAAGTAAATAATAAAGCCTTTTATGATTTTATTAGAGAGACGGGTTTGATAAATAGAATATAAATCTCTGTTTCACACTGCGGAGTAGAAGGAGGCGGTAATGCACCTATTTACGTTGGTTGCCAGCCGCCGTTAAAAACCAAGAAGAAGAAGTTGTTATCTTGGCTTCCCATGCCTTTTTGCACCTCTCTTTCTTCATGTGTTCAATAGTTTTTCCCTGTGTCATTTCACATTATTACACATAACTTAATTTCTGAACTTATTTGTTTTGGTTTCTTTGTATGTATGGATTACTAGGGTTGTTACCAACATCTGTTGAAAATTTAATGTCAATAGCACCTTTGGAAATATATTTACTGAGAAAAAAGGTAACGTATTCTATACTTATTTCACCCGCTGTATATATATACATATATGTGTATTGTGATTGTCAGAACATTTTAGTAACTAAACAGAATTGTATTAGGTTTAGTGACAACATGTTACAATGTTTACATGGTACAATTTCTGCCAAGCTATGTTTTTTATTATTGCTTGACACAAATTTCACGATTTCAATTCAGTTCAGTGCTTGTGATTTGATTCAATATTGACTAATTTGAATAAATATTAGGTACACAAAATAGGCATAAATTTTTCTCAAGACAAAAAACCCCCCTCACCTAATCAGCCCTATCAGCTGGTAGTAGGCTATTATTTAAGGTTAAAAATAACTCAAATTAAATAAATGAGTTTTTTATTATAACAACAACTGTATTTAATGATATAAGTAAAAATATAATAAATATGTAATATTGTAGGCCTACACATAATTAGCTAAATACTCTCTATAGCTCTTTTTTCTAACCAACTAACGTGCTGTTTATTATGGACCAGGGGCCTGTACCATGATGCTGGCTAAACAAACTCAGGGTTACAGGATTAGTTTTGAGGCGACAAAACCAAACCAGTCCAATCCTGCTTTGTTGGTACCATGAAGCTGATCATCAACTTTCTCTGTCAACTCAGGCTTGATCCTGAGTTAATGGAGCACCTGCACATGAAAGTGTGACATCAGTAATGAGCAGCCAATCACATGCCTTAAAACTGTAATTCACTTCTTGTGAGAGAGACAGTGCGAAGATTGAACAATATGAAGAATTTAAACACATTTACACAGCACGATGTATCCATGAATGAGGAAAACTTAAAGAAAACATCTTACCATATACAGTAAGTGCAAGTAAAAGTTGTAAAGTTAGTTTATAGAGTTTATAATGTTTATAGGTATAAAAACACTTAAAAATCTAAGCTCATATGTAGTCATGCTTAAAGCTATTGATTCTAAAACTTATTTATATTGCATATTATCTATATGTTTACGTTGATTTTAAATAAAAGCTTAATAATTACTATTAAACTAAGCTGGCTTGTGTAATGAATTAAGGGTATAATAATTATATAAATAATATAAAATAATTATCTTATCTTATTATTTTATCTTTAAAAATGTTTTATTATGTAGCGTCCTTTAATTTGGAGTAAGAGAAACTGGAGAAGTGGCTTTATTGTGTCACTTTCCTTGAAGCTGATTGGTCAAATTTTGTTTTGAGATCTCTAAACCAGAACATAACCTGCTTTGGAGCGTAAGTTACTATGGCGATGAACACTGCTAAAAGCCAAACCACTTTCATGGTACCTAAAACCCAGAGTTGGGGCAAACTAAACTGAAACTTACCTGGCTAGCAGCTAAACCGGCTTCATGGTACAGGCCCCTGGTAATTAAATGGCTTTCCTGAGGTAAATGTTATGTCATAATTGTTCTTCAGCTGTTTTATTGAACTCTTCACTGATTGATCGATATTATGTGTGAGAAATATACATTTCGGTATGTTGTACTGTATCTTTCAACATTGTTCATTCGTGTTTATTTACTATTAGCTAGAGATGATCGTTTCACGTGCCGCTACACTGTAAAAAAATTCTAACCTCCCAACTCAAAATTTTCTAGTGACACTGGTCACATCTAAATTTTTCAATTGGCCCAAGTGAAATTCTGCTAATTTTATTTGATCAATTTCACTAGAAAATTTTGAGTTGAGGAGGTTAGAATTTTTTACTTATTCATCCAAATGCTTTTAAACCATTCAAGTGCCACAACACAAAAGAGCACACGCTGCCTGTGCTGTCCATGGTCCACTGAATTAACAGGCTTTGGTGTGCCTGGTGACCATGTGAAGGTGCTGGATAGGTGCAGAAAATTATTCACAGAAAAATAACTCTGTAACTTCTCACTCTGCTGTTCAGCTGTAGGACACCAGCATATATGAGGACTTCACTCTGGCTCATACCTGAAGACAGTCGTCACCCTGGAACTACCCAGCTGCACCTGCAGACGGTGTCCATCACAATAACTCTTGAAGACGTTACCCAAAGGCTTTGTCTTTAGCTTGGACTCATGCATGCATTTCACATAGACTACCTTGCAGGTATGAGGAACACATTTCAATTTGTGTAGTAGGTGACCAGTATCTATGTATTTTACAGCATCGGCAGAACCTTCAGAGTTTTAATGTGAAAACGTGCTTTCTCCACATAGTAGTAGTAGGCTTGGGCGGTATCCAAATTTTGATACCGTCAAACCTCCTCCCTATTTTACCTCGGTATACGGTATTACCGTGAATAATAAAAAAATTATGACATAAGGCTCAGACAGTGTCACCTTAGGTTCGAGGTATTTCCATCTCTCGCGGTCACCTTTTTGTTGCACAATTTGCAAATTGCCTCGTCTGTATTTACCGCCTCTCCCTTCTCGTTCGGTCGAAACCCGAAATACTGCCAAACTGCAGAAGTTGTGTTCTTTTTCGAGACCCTGGGGCCGGTTGCACGAGCTGAACGTAAGTTACAACCTAGCCTAGTTTTGACGTAAATGGGCAGTAAGTTACAACTTACGCACTACTAAATATTTTTTCGTTGCACCATTACACTTAGTTGAAGTGTAACTCTACGTATAAACTAAATATTTACGGACGCGTCTGGTCAGGAGTAACGGTTGGAATAAAATAGCAGACTGAGTGAATTGCATCAATATGCTCTTCTTTTACCTGACAACCTCCAATCCTTTAGGCATATATGATGCTGCTGACATTTACACTCACGTACATATTAAGAGAGAACAATATGTGAAGAAAAGTACTTTGTTTCTTTTTTAGCCCGTCTTCAACACCCCATCTACAGCGCGCCTCTGTGCACTTCGGTCCGTGTTTGCGCATGTCAGATGAAATAATAAATAAATGGCATTTCTTATGTTTTTTTTTTCTTTCAGTATTTATTGATCCTTATTTCAATTACAGTTTCTGAATGTTATTTACATATAAAAATAGCTTACATATAGACTAATGTTATTAATGTATCGTTATTAATGGAAACTTGTTTTTACCGTTAGTATACGTCAGGCGAAAGAAGTTAGAATGAAGGATTAATTAAAATCAATAACATTTTAAACAAGTTCTGCTCGCGTATTTGAAGGTTTCTATTGGATGATTTAGGGTAAACGTCATTTTATGCGTCTACGCATTACTTTACGGAGAGTTTAAGAACTACTAGCTAACGTACGTCCTGCTTAACGAACAGCTGGTGCAACCGAAGTAAGTACAAATGTAGTTACAAACTAGCAAGTAGTTACTAGCCTCTAGTGTGAACTTAACATTCTAATTTAAGTAAGAACTTACGAATGGCTGGTGCAACCCTACCCTGGTCACTTGGTGCGCGACTCGCCATCTTTCCCCCTCTCTCTCTTTCTCCTCCACGCTGTCACGTGATGACAACCAAGCATACGCATTTTTAGGCATTAAATAAATTATATTTAATATTTAATCCTCGTCTCCTATATAAGTGCATTGTTTTTATGACGGTATAACGGTATTGAAACTGATACCGTTGCTATTTTTAGATCCCGCGGTATACCATATTACCGTATTACCGCCCAAGCCTAAGTAGTAGTATTGTTGTAGCTTTGAATACAATTTTTGCTTTTCTGAATATATTGAAATTGAATAATTACGCATTGACAATTTAAAATTTAACCTATTTTCAGAAGCTTTTTTAGTTTATGGAAGTACAGGAATAAACTGTTGTTTTGAATAATTTTGTATTTTTTCAAAACTTTCAAAGAAATCCAATAAAATGAGATCAAATCAGACACAAGTGAATTATAAGTACTCATATACAATACATTGTGGTTACTTCATTTTTTTTCAAGGTAACGGGTTTCCACAATTTAAGCAAGTAGACAACTTAGTTTAATTAAATTGCAATTACTTGAATGTCAATCTACTTAACAAGTTTATCTAAGTTAGTCCAAATTAAAATAACAAACATATTTTCAACTGGTAGGCAGGTGAGAAACAGCAGGGTCTGGAATGACGAGAGGTTAGTACAACTTAACAACTGGAATGAGCAGAGGAAATGGGGTCTGAACCAGATGACATTAATGTAACCATGAAACATTAAAATCATGATTAAAAACTACAATATTACATCCAAAATATGCTTAAAATACCTACTTACTAGGGCTGGCTATCGTATACATTTACGATACAAGTACCAACCCCAGTACCCTTAATGTGATACCGATACTAATAGAGTACTTTTGTCGATACCTTTGTTTGTTTGTTTTCTAATTCATTTGATACCCATAATGTCAATGGAAGCATTCAGTTGCATAAAATGCCACCAGTCCTTCCCATCCAGATGATTTTTACACAAATGCATTATAAAGGTGTTAAAATTACAAAAATATTTATTAAATAACAATGAAGTATTGTTTGGGAAGTGTATTTTTAAACATTCTCATAATTTAGTGGATTAAATATTCACTTCATATTCTAATCAAAGCTCAAATGTACCAAATCAAAACCCCTAAGACTCAGACAAAAAAAGCAGACAAAAAAAAAACAAAACAAAAAAACTCATGAATTAAAAATTTAAATCTATTTTAATACTTTAAATTTAGGTTTTATGCAAGACGTGTTCACTGCAGAAATGAAAGGCTCATTATCCCCTTAAACCTTAACAAATTAAATAATGTGCTATTTAAATTCAAATGTGTTTTATATCTTGAATTGTGTGCATTGTTCATTACTATTTTTGCACATTAATGTTTTCATGGGTGAAATGTAGCTGGTAACAAGCCTCTGTGAGCCACCCTGCAGCCCCCCCCCCCCCCCCCACGTGACTGGAGTGACCAATCAGAAAAATCCCCCGCAGCCATCCAATCAGAATAATCACTCTCCTTCAGGCTCCTCCTCCCAGCAAGTGTGATGCTGTACACAAGTGTGTACTATAGGGGGAGCTCACAAGCACAAGAGAAAACACCAATTTCCAATATTACTATTGATGTGAGGACTTTTGTTGAAACTTGCACAGCATGAAGTATAGGCCCTCAGGAGGGGATTTAAGCATTATTTTTGTGAGGACCAGCCAAAATGTCCTCACAAAGAAAAATGTCCTCACAAGACTGGTTGTTTCTCAATACTTGGTCCTCACAAGTATAGCAAAACCAACACACACACACACACACACACACACACTGTTGTCCTCATAGCAAGTGGGACTCTTAAATTGAAATTAACATTGTTCCTGGTAGTTTGCCAGTGGCTTCACATCATCACCAATCCAATCCACTCCTTTCTCTGAGAAAAAGGTGCTTCAAGCAAGTGCTGCCAGTAGTGTTCCCAGGCTCTATTTAAAATGTCTGTATGATTTTACAACAGAATTTACATTTTTGAGCAAACTATCACTATCACTTTGCATATTTAAAAACATAAATAAAATAAATAAAGTATGGATTTAAAAAATAAATAAATACATAAACTCTTTCAATCATCATCTACAGAGTTGCAGAACCTTGTGTATGTATCACCAATTTTCTTCTTGTTTTATGATGTGCAGGATATTTCTGGGCTGCAGCCTTTGGTCAGTGGGTTACACTGATTATTGTTTCGAAAGCCTTATTTTGATTTTCATTATTTAATTCAGTACTTTATTAAATAAACTTTTTAATGTCTGTTCAGCAAGATTTATTTGACACCAAAACAAAAATTTCAATAATGCTGTCTAATCGCTCTCGCAGTACTTTGATGTCACACACAGAACAGTCTGTGCAGTGCTGCTTCAAGTCCAACACCTATTGTGTTTTATTAGGAGACGCACAACAGTTCTTCTGTGGCTTTATAGGTAATATTTTCACTAACACAATTAGACAAAATAAGACAATATTGTGTCTAATATATACCGAATCTTATTAAATTTTTGTAAATAAATATCACATTTGCAACTGGTCAGTGTTAAAAATGCTGGGAATTCACTTCATGTAGCCCTAGGTTCATGAAGACCTTTAAAGAAATGTAGTGGAGTGAAACATACAATAATTGTCTTTCAAATGTGGTGAAATAAAAGTCATAAGTTTCCAAAAAAAATAATACTCAAGTAAATGTACTTAGTTACTGTCCGCCTCTGGCTGTTTGTATGCGTCACATTGCGTCACATATGCAAATATAGTATAAAATTTCATTGGCTGATGTGCGTGTTGTCACATTAATGTGTCTATGGTTTTTACCTGATTTCAGATGAGTTTTATCATTTTGAATAAATGCTGTTTTTAACTTTTTACTCATCAGAAAATTTGAAGAAAGTATCAGTCTCTAAAAAAACAAACAAAAATTATGCAGCACAACTTCAACACTGATAATAAATCAGAGTGTTAAAATGATCTCTGAAGGATTATGTGATACCGAAGACTGTAGTAATGGCTGATGACAATTCAGCTTTACCACCACAGGAATAAATAATATTTTGAAGTATATTAAAATAAATAACTGTTATTTAAAAAATAAATAAAATAAAACTGAACAGTGGTGTACATAATTAAAATTGTTATAATAAAAAACAAACAAAAGTCAGATAAAAGAAACATTTTTGACCTTTTAAAAAAGTTTTTTAAATGCCTATCAAACATAAATTAATAAACAAACAAGTTAAAAGCAGTTACATATTTAAGTTAATAAATTACCATTTGAATTTCAAAGTTGTCTAACACAATATCATTTTTATACCAACCTTTATATAAGAGAGATCTATTTTTATACTGACTAAATGTATTATTCTAAATAATATATTTGTGGAAAAATTGTGCATAAACACCAGAATTCAGACCATTCAAGCTTCTTTGTGAAATTTAGCTAATTTCACAGGCAGTTTATCAATTCCAAAATCATATCTCAAACACATCATGCTGAACATGTTTTGGAAATGTATACCACATGCTGTCCTTTTCTTTCACGAATTTAATTAACCAATTAGCCTTGAATGTGTGATTTTAAGATTCAAAACTATGCACAGATAATCCACCTTTGCTTTTTTGTTTACATAAAATTTCCTTTCTCAAATAATGTTTATTTCTCCATAAAAAAATTAAAATTAAATAACATTTTATCTAATTCTTTGTACACATTACATGGCATGTCTAAAGCTAAAGACACATAAACAGATTTTGATGTCCCTTCCGCTTTGGATAGTATTACCCTACCATTAAAGCCTAATATTACATTTTATTTTAATGTTGTTAATAATAGTCTTGAAACTGAGCACATTGCATTCATTCTCATCTTTATGCATAATGACTCTTAAATATGTAACAGTGTTACATAGTTAAATAACTGGTTTATAGGAACACCTTGTAATTTTTTTTAAAAATTACGTTTTAAGTGGAAACAGCAATGATTTATTTATATTCATTTTAAGACCTGATAATGAGGAAAACTCTTTAATACAATTAACCACTTTTATTATTTCTTAATCATTTAAAAAAAAAAAAAAATAGTATTATCAACAGCCAAATGGCATTTAAATACTCTTATACCTTCAAATGCTGCTTAAAAAAAAAAAAATGGAGTTGGGCTATAATTTGTGTAAATAATAGAAACAAAAATGAAGACAAAGGACTACCCTATTATACCTCAATTAATCTCAAATCTACCACTCGTACCTGTTGATAATTTAACTGAACTATTGCATCCAATGTAAATAGTTTAAACAGCTATATGGATATATTCTCCAATATTGTACATGTTTTCCGAATATGGTTACTGATATGATGTCATTGACAAGGGGCGTGGCTTCTGGCAGTTTTGAACCCACCCACAAGAAGGGGCCAAGTTAAAATCTTGTTTACAAACAGTAACTGAAATTTTTTGCATAGCGCACCTTTAACTTGTCATTCCTGCTCAATGACTTTAGCAACATGTCTCCAACTCTGCATAGCCTCATGGAAAATAGTATGACGTGTGATGTCTACACAAACAATGTGCACAAAGGTATGCAAATACACAAGACGACAGGCAGGTAGGCCACACACTATCATTGTATTCAGACTGCAATGACTGGTCGGACATTTTATTGTCCTGAGTCTTCCACAGAGGATGTTAATTTTTATGTTTAAAATTATTTTGAAAACTTCAATTATTATCAGGATGTGAAGAGATATTAAGAAAAACACTGCCTATCCTACCAGTAAGGCAAGCAAATAAGCACTTCCAGAATCTTCAAATATAAATGTCTTTATTTTTATACAAAGCATTATCATTCAGGACTATAAACTAAAATAAAAAGATTGTTAATATAAAACCATTGTAAACGTGGAAATTTGTGTCTCCACAGAAATGAAAATATATATAGTAAAATCAATAGCCCTACATCCTTATTAGGTTTTTCGTTTCCCCAAAATTAGTTTTTGGTCAAATCCAGGGGGAAAAAAGAGTAATTATGCATATCATACAATATCTCAACAATATTTTCCATTTAAAGTCTTACTGACAGCTGACAAGTGTAAAAATTGCAGTAAAGTACACAAAAAAAAAAAAAAAAAAAAAAAAAAGTTACCAACTACGCTAAACTGAGTATTTATTCAGCCGTAAATGCCCTTCTTCTTGGACGAGAATTTATTTGCACCTAATCTACCCTAAACGTACATTTGTCTATGTTTGTACTGTAATGTTGTATGCAACGGGTCCTTTCAGAGTGAAGCCCAGGTAAAAAGTGACATTCTCATTGTTGTGGGGTATTGAGGATGTCTTCAGAGCTGGGATATGAAATTTCATTTCTTTGGGACCCTCCAGAAATACCTTCTCATCCTCAGTCCAGCCTGTGACACATTTCAGCAATTTAGACATTTCTGGCAATTTCCATACTTCCCCACTAAACCATTTCAGCCGTTTTTCTGAAACGGAGAACATTTTTGTGATTGTTTCAAATTTACTCTTGTGGACAAATTTTTCAAACCCAGTCCCATTGCTCAGGAAGAAATGAGTGTAGATCCTCTTTTTCCTTGGAGGGATGTCTTTCAATTTCTTGTCATAGAGTCTCTGGAGGTGTTCAACAGCAGAGAGCACAGTCTTATACTTGTGTTCTTTCTCCACTTCTGTGTCCTGCTCTTCTGGCCAGAAAAGTAAGACGAGCAAGAAAAGAGCACTTGGTAAGCATCTCTGTTTCTCTTTAGGAAACTGGTGACTCAGACTTTGTAGATCCTGAAACGCAGTCAGTTTGGGAGACTGAGTTGAGAGGCAACTTAAAGCAAAGTGTGATGCCATGTAGTTGACAAGGTCCACTTGTGGCATCTGAGCCCTCATCGGATTGCTTGGGTAAAGTGAAATAATGAGCTCCAGAACCATGACAGGGTTACCCGTCTTAACTTTCTGGTTTGTTAGGAGGGAAAAAATGGATGTGATGTTTCCCCCCCCGTGATAATAAATCATCATACGTTTCATGACAGGAGTTAATTTCCATTGGTTTTGATCTTTACTTTGAGAAACACCACTAAAGAATTTACCATAGGTTGAAGATTTATTCACCAGCCAATGCATGGGGTGCTTTGTGGTCCTCTCAACAGTCTCAGATGTCTTCTCCTTATCGGTGTTCAGGTCAGTCTGGAAGTAACTCAAGTCTTCTGAAATCCATTCCAGTGCCTCCAGCATTATTTTTTGGAGGTTTTTCAGTTTCCCATGAAAATTTTCCCATGGTATTTCTACCTCAGCAGGCACATAATCTGTGAGGAGGTATTTTATGCATTGGGAATGATTTCTTCTTGAGAACACATCAAGAGAGGAAATCAGCTTCAGCAATACACATCCTACTTCAACTACTCCAAAAAAGCCAGCATTGTTAATGGTCTCATTGTCTTCAACTGCGGCTTTTTCACATGCCTGAAAACATTCAATAGCCTTTAGTGCCGTTTCCAAAGCATCTACGATATTTTCTGGTGTTTTTTCAATTTGCTCCATGGCTTTACATTTTGCTGCAAACCACTGCCTGTAAACCTGACCTTTGGTATCAAGAAAGTAGGAATTGTTTGGCCTTTTTGCTACTGCAGTTTTTGCCCAGTGCTCTGCTTCTTCAAATCTGTCATGTTTGTAATTGAGTCGAGCCAGCTGCTGAGCAAAAAATGCATCCTCATTAAACCGCTTGTAAGCTGCCTTGAGAAGCTCAATAGCTTTATCTGGACACTCTTTCTCTCTCACATGCTCAATTAGGGGGGAGAAAAAGCTGTCCGATTCATCACCTTTGCTGATCCTGCGGCGTGTCATGAACAGATCTCGCAAGAACTTCATGTACGGATCTTTACCAAACCTGTGCTCAAACAGCACATCGTTGTTGAGAAGATGCAAAGCCAGATCACTTTGTGGCTGCTTGTCACCCAGAAGTTGGTGGAGAATTTCCTTGGCAACCAGTGGATGAATGATTCTGATCGAGTTAATGTAGGTGTTTTCATCTCTCAAGTGTATTAAGACCAATCTAGCTTGATCATTTAGAGAAGTCACAAAGGTGTGTTGTCGAAATCTATCCAAATGACTGGAAAGAGCCAGGAGAGCTTCACAATGTGACTGAGAGATGAAGGAGTTCTGCACGTAAGTGTTGAGCAAAGCCACATACAGAACAAGCTTAGTAACAACAGACTCGTGATCAATACCTTGCAGTAAATGCTTGACAAACTGCTTCACATATTCAGCAATTCTGTGGCTCTCAAATTCCTCACTCATCAAGACAAATGTTAGAATGTATTCTGGATTGAACTGTTCTTCAAGGCTTTGTCGTTTTTTGGAAAACTGCTTTTTTTCTGTCTCTGAAAGCTTATGAGTAATAGAAACATTCTGTTGAGCTGATTCCTTGCACATTTTCTCTGGATTGTGAGATCGCCTACAACTCAGCAGGATGAAGCAGAGAGTTCCACGTGAGATTTTCTTGGTATTGATGGCCACTTCTAATTCATACTTGACATCTTCTAAATACTCTTGATCACAGTCTTCAAACAGCAGAAGTACAGGGAGGCATTTTTTGGGATCTTTTTCTTCATATTCTCGAAGCCAAATGGCATCTTCTGAAACAACCGTTGCTGAGTATGAAGGTTTTACAACTGCACACCTTAGATCCCTTCGGTTATTCCACAGTACCTGCCTTGCCACTGTACTACCACCGCTGCCCGGATGATGGTATATGTTGATGCAGCTGATGGGTGCCAGGTCCAAACTCCTAAAAAGATCTTTCACCAGACCACTGACTTCATTGTAAGCATCTCTTTGAATGACCTCTCCAACAATTTTTTTATCCGCAAGCCAGAGATTCATCCAAGTTACTTTTCCTCCATGGTAAAACTGCTGCTCAATTTTCTCCTTTTCGGTTTCAATGAATTCAGTACTGGTTCCTTCACAGTGGTTTAGACTCAGAATCTCTAAAGAGCATCTCATTTCCTCCTCTCGAGTATCAAGAAAACACTCTCCTTTGACATGGATTGGCAATCGTTTGGTGACCTGTGTAGTGGTAGGCTGAACCTGTTGGAGGGTTGCATTTACTTGGCTTATTGTCATACCAACAACACTTGAACTATTTACTGTTTCCATGTCACAGGATCCTAGAGCAAAGCGCTGCCATTTCTTGAAATTCTCCTCTGATTCTGCAAGGCAGATAATGTCTTCATGTCCTTCCATGTCGGTGATGAACTCATAGAACGTGTTTAGGAAAGGTGTGTCAACAGAGGAGGTAAGGAGGAAAATCACTTGAAAGGCTCCTTTGGGTAAGATATCTTTGCAAATCAGTGATACACAATCTTTTAGGAGGGTCCTTTTTGTTTTAACCCAGGTCTTCTCATCACATGGAGGCTCATTGCCTTTGAAATCGTTCCGGCCATTGCAAAATATCCAGCTGATTTGATCAAACAAACGCAGGTGACTCGCAAATTCTCGGATGCTCAATCCGCTGGGAATTTTGTAGTTCTGCATGAAATGGCGGTTCACTGCATGGTGCTTATTGTATTCAAAGCATAGCCCAGACACATTGGAATCTGGATCAAAGTCAAACACACAGAAGATGTTCATGTTCAGCAAAAAATCAATGCTTTGCAGATCCTTCTTCAGAAATTGGTTGGTAACCAGTATGTGCCATTTTTCCTTGTCCATTATTTTCTTTCCACCTGTTATGAGCACGATGAGCTTTTTTCCCAGGTTCTGGGACAGTCCTGGTGCTGTGAAATTATGCCTTTTCTCTGCCTCTTCTCTCTGAGCATCCCTAAAACTGATGTGTTGGTAGAACTCACTGAGGTCTGCCACTGGTTCGGTTTTAGAACCCACTCTGCGATACGCAGTTTTCTTCTCAAACTGAACTTTGTTTGCCTTCTCATTGAAATTTGGCAAGCTAACAGAGAACACCTTATTCTTGACTATGCTCAATGTGGGTTTAATATCAACCTCCACAACGTAGAGTTCCTCTGTGCTGTTTGAACAGACAACTTGAACAAACTGAGGTTCACTAATACATAATCGTACAAGTTCGCTATCAGAGCTAGAGAAACTCCTCTCTATGTAGTCTAATGCATCACAGTATACGTCTTTTTCCTTAACAGGAATACCAATGATTTCACCATGTACATAACCAGTGTCACCTCTACTGTCCATGACACCAAAATGTATTGTGCCATTTGTACGAACGTTCATACAACCTGTAGCAAATTTCAGCACCTCCTTTGCTAACTTGGCCTGTAGTCTTTGGCGGTCCAGTGTTGCAGCATTGGCCAATGACTTAAACTCATGACATGGACGAATAAAATCATCAACCCCTGATTCTGGTAAGAGTACACTGTTTTTAACATATGTAAAATCAACACCTTTCATATCAAAAGGTCGTGGTTTTGAATCTCTCTTTGTTGTTGTCACAGGCACAGAATCTTCTTTATGCTCTTCCCTGATTTCGGCTCTTGTGTCAACACTTTTAACTGAACTTGCTTCATGGTCATTTTTTCCAGAAGTTTGTTTGTGTAAATGTTTGCCCCTGGCTTTTTGTGAATTTACTAACTCGTCTCTTTTTTTGATTATCAAAAGCGCAGGCCCAGATTTCAGTCCAATCTTTTTTTCCAGATATTCTTCTGAGAGTTCACAAAGGATCCGGCCATCTACTTCCTCTTCATGAAGTTTTTTGATGTATGTTTCTTTAACTCCTATCGATGTTAACCAGTTGCTCACCATAGACTCAGTCCATGTCTCCAGTGGAGGATCCTCTGACTTTTCTGCAAACCAAAAATAGTTTAAAGTGAGAGAAGTTTATTTAGACAACTTTAAATCAATGACTGTACTGAAAAACAACTTTATACTTGCCCATTGTTTAATGGCTTCTAATGATCATTCACAGTTCAAACGCAGACATCCTAACATTGCGGACCTTGAAAAACAGAAATTACATTGTTATGGCCATCGACAATACAACATCTGTTAAATTGGATTAATTTCATTAAAGAAATGCACAGCAAGGCGTGTAAACATACAAAGTTGCTTTCATTTGTTTAACTGTTTAGTGCTAATGCATCACATCTGCAAAGCAACGGGATTCATATTTTTGTGGAAACAGTGATATAGAAATACTATTAAAAATTCAAAGGTTTGGTGCAAGCGAGTAGTGAACAAACACACATACACACACACACACACACACACACACGTATGTATGTGTAGACTAGGGATGCAATGATTATAGATTTTGCTGGTACGATTATTGTCTGAGGAATAATCACGGTTTTACGATTATGACGATTATTATGCATTTATTAATTTCCCAACATTACTAATGTATAAAATCACATAAACACTCTTTAGATGTTAAAGTGTTATTTATTGCTAGCTTTTGAAACAGAAATAACACTGTAACCAACAATACAGCACAAAATAATAATAAACAAAAGACAAACAAAAGTCCATCTCTCCCATTAGAATGAAAAAAGGTGACCGCTGCTCTGAAAACATCGATGACAGTATTTCTCTTTTGAAAATAAGAAATAGAAACAGATCACAAAAGTATTTAATGTTTTCAGTTTGTAGGCTACATTATTTACATTTCTTTTGGACCTGGGGTAGAGAATTTGGAAACATGGTGAATTTTTTTTTTTGTTTGTTTGTTTTTTTTTTTTACTTGTGAATAATACTACAATAATATTAAAGTTAATTAAGTATTATTAATATACGACTAATATTAACTTTATTTACCTCACAGGGGAAACTGTTACTAATGATGGAAATCAACTGAAATATTATTGTAATCAATATTATTGTAGTCATCCATACGTATTCATTTTAATAATCTTCATAATAATTCATATGATTTTACATGTGGCCTGAAAAAAATCATGTCTATTGTTTTGGTTTGTGAGATCGGAGATCGCGCTGCGCACGCATACAAACATTCAGGAGGACAAACTTCTTGAGAACGCTGCCCCGCGACTTTTATTAATAAAATAGATTAAATAGCCTACTGGAGAGACACAGACGCATGATCATCTGGCTTTCACCTCTCTCTCTCTCTCTCAATCGAATAATTAATTCAAGTAGCTAAATATTATAATTAATTCAATCAAATAAATGTGATCTTACTGCACTATTTCATCTCATTCTAATCTGAAGCGGGCAGAATGCTGAGCTAACCAGCCATAGCTTCGCGTCAGGTGGTTCTTGCCTTCACGTTGTGCATTAAAATTGTTCAATGTACAGCTAGCCGTGCATGATCCCTTATGCATTCGCTTTTTAGCAGCAGTTTTTTTTACGGCAATATTTAAATGACACTCTGGTCATTCTTGGTGTACTGAAAATGGTCCCACACTATCGACAGGCATCTCGCTGGTCCTTCTGTCACTAATCTAATGCGTGTAGTAGCCTGCGTGTCTCTGATAAGCACGTCATTTTAAGCTGGTGCACCGCTAGTGTAACTTTTTTTCATTTTGTGCAATCTGCAACAGAAGAAACACTCGGTTTAGCGGAACCTTTACGATTAATTAACCGTGACGTTTTAAAGCGCGGTTAATCGCGAAACCGGTTAATCGCTGCATCCCTAGTGTAGACACCTTCCATTATGTCTTTTCAGATATGTTTAACTGCTCTGGGTGTGTGTTTACAGTGTATGTGTTTGTTCACTCAGAGTATGGGACACCATATTTGTGTATTTAAATTTTCATTATGTTAGTCTGGTCCCCAACCATACAGGGCCGTGGAAGAGTTGCTACCGGGTCGCAAGAACGTTCTGGGAAAAATGTATAGATATGACACTGATTGATATGGAGTAGTAATTTGACAATTTCATGTTGAAGGGTTACTCCACCCCGAAATGAAAATTTTGTCATTAATCACCCTCATGTCGTTCCAAACCCATAAAAGCTTCGTTCGTCTACGGAAAACAATTTCAAAGATATTTTGGATGAAAACCGTGAGGCTTGTTACTGTCCCATTGACTGCCAAAAAATTAACACTGTCAAGGTACAGAAAAGTATAAAAAACATTGTCAGAGTAGTCCATATGACATCAGTGGTTCAACCGTAACGTTATGAAGCTACGAGAATATTTTTTGTACGCAAAGAAAACAAAAACTACGGCTTTATTCAACAATTTGTCACCTCTGTGTCAGCGTAGCACCATTTTGGAAAATATCCACTGGGTGCAAACAGCGTACGCTCTTCTGTGTCAGCTGCTCCACTAGGATATGCTGTTTTCATTCAAATCAAAGCGTAAACAAACAGATGTATCCGTGCGGTGCGGCTGACATTTTATAAAAAGTATTCTCGTAGCTTCATAACGTTACGGTTGAACCACTGATGGCATATAGACTACTCTGACGATGTTTTTTTTATACTTTTCTGTACCTTGACAGTGCTAATTGTTTGGCGGTCAATGGGACAGTCACAAGCCTCATCCAAAAGATATATTATTTCATCCAAAATATCTTAAATTGTGTTCCGAAGACGAACAAAGCTTTTACAGGTTTGGAACGACATGAGGGTGATTAATGACAAAATTTTAATTTTGTTCTGAAAGATTGCTCTGATGTGTCACATATTAGGGGTTAAACGGATTGCAGTTTATCCGTGATACATACGGACGAGACCCCACTGTTCAGCACGCACGTGATTCGCAGATTAATTAGCCAATTTACACGTTCAAGCAATTTAAAACCACAAGAAGAAATGAAAGTGAGCTCAATTCATTACTCACGCACTGTTACTCACCCAAATGTTAAAATTCTCTACTTATGATCATTTATGAACTAAATAATGGCGACTGGCCAATCAGAACTTGCTACTGTAACAAGCTACGCACAAGCAAGCGATTTCGTCACTTTTCGCGCAAAATGTTTCAAGCGCAACCTTTGAAGTTCTTTAAAATGAGGACAACAGAAGGTATGATTTTTTCCTTGATTAGAATTTAAAGACATTCTCCTGACATAATGTATGTGTGACTGTGAGGGACTGAGAGACAATAGGAGAGCTGACTAAATCCAACTTTGAGAGAAAAAACAAAACAAAAAACACGTCTTGAAAGTGAAAGCATTCACTGCGTGATGAAGCCCATTAGAATACTGTTAGAATGCCCTTATAATTCCAGCAATGAAACAAAAAATACCCATTTATGAGTTAAGTTTTTATATTCACTGCACAAGCAATGCACTTTTCTGTATATCAGCACAGGTGCGTGATTCAACGGTCCATTCAGATCGTCTCACTTGTTTCGTTTCTATTGAATCAGCCGTTTTGAACGAATCGTTTGATATGAATAATTCAGTAAGTCATTTATTAAAACAGGGACTTGCTGCCACCTACTGGCGGTTTTATTGTCATATTTATTTATCCATGACAGACCTAACCCAGCCAAGGTGCCAGAACAAAAACACATTCAGCGAAATATTGTTTAATTATCAATATTGACCAAAATTCCTCTATTTCAGGCCCCAGAAGGAAAAAAAACAACAACAATAGTTCATTTAATGAGGCAAATTTTTCATTAAATAGAAACCTTTTTAAAAATGAGACCAATTTTTGAGACCAATCATTGTATAAAACCTCTCTCCCTTGACTTTCTTCTTTCAGACGAATCCAATCGGAGTTATATTAAAAATTGTCCTGGCTCCTCCAAGCGTTATCATTGCAGTGAAAGCACAACTGAACGTCTATGAAACAGTCAATAAAGAATTTTTAAACAATGGCACTTAAATTGAACAAATTTTATTGCAACCATGTAGCCTATGAATGCATGAAAATGAACATTTTTTTCAATGAAAGAGAATATTTGGTGCTTGAATTTGTTTTTCAATAATGAGGTCCAAGTTTAATAATACGCCCATGTTGCCCATTAGGATAGCGCGGCCCTGGTGGTGATGTCATCAATATCATACTCTCCCATCATATTTTAAAGTCAATTTTCTCCCTAGCAATCATTGTATTGTACATATTTTTTGACTTGCATAACCTAAAATAGCCATTTCTCTAGTTTAGTTTGATGATTTTCTTCATACTAACTTCAAACCAACATGCTAAAACGGAAAATGTTACAACAAACCCCTTATTGTCAGTCCTCTGTCGTGTATGTCTTGTGTTCCCGCCCCTTGTGTCCTTATTTGGTCTTGTTCCTGTCCTTGTTTAGTGTGATTATTGTTTTTTTCAGTTCAGGTGTGTGTATTTATCAGTAATTGTCATGTGTATATTAGTTCCTGCCTGTTCAGTTAGTGTTTGTCTGGTCTACTCGTTATTCCCCGGTGTTCCTGTCTGTATCAACCTTGCCTTTTCTTGTCCTGTCCTGATGTCCCCATTAAAGACTATTATTTGGAAGTTTATCCTCGTTTTGAGTGCTCGTCGTTCCTCCCTGCTGTGTGCACCGTGACACTTATGATGATTCCAATGAGTCCAGTTATCCAGCCACATCCTCTGCTGATGTAAAGTCATGCGAGTTTTTTTTGTTCCGCATCAAAGGATTTATGTGGCAAGTGTGTAATTGATGATTGGGTTGTGGTTCGCACATTGGCACACTGGATCAGAAGCAGCATTATAATGCATATCCTTAATAATGTACATAAAGTCTGTTAAGATTTTACAACCTAGTCTACATTTTAATATTAGAAACAGAGCTAAATGTATTAGTTAGATGCCAGGTATATTAGTCTCTTTTTAAGCTATGACTCCGGATAATTGATTTTTAAAGATCATGGCGGTTCTCCCACGATTCTGAAAACAAAACATTAGACAACCAAACAAAATAATAGGCTAATTGACTTGAGATTCTGACAAAATGTTTTAATGTTATAAATTAGACTATTTATAAATAACACTTTAACAACACTTTGAAAGAGACACATGTTTATGAAAGATGTTTTCTCTGTCTTAGAGGGATGAACACTGATAAATTCTACCATATTTATTGCATCAAAATTTGTTAAGATTTTACAATAGGTTACGGGTAGATAATTTTATCAGTTGTTTATTAATCATACAACAATACATGTTACCGTTTTTCTTTAATAATCATTGCTATAGATGATAACTTTGTCTAGTGCTCTTACGAATGTTTTTAGCATGACTTTGTGAAAATTGTACAATAGCCTACTGAATGAAATAGCCTAGACTAGCATGGCTAGTGTTTCCATATTTCATTTACTTCTGTAACTTGTTCTACAGATCTGTGCACTAGTGTTTTTAACAGCATTGATAACGTTTCTGACAGATAATATAATTTTTTGTGTTTGCCTTACCAAATGTGGTATCCTGCCAGCAATAACCTGTCTATGGGCTTTTTTGATTGCTGTCAGTTTAAGTGCCAGTGTTGTGCCGAATTCTGACTGACCCAGATTATTACCCCCCTAGTATTGGTAGGTTTAGGGTTAGGGGTGGGGAAGGGGATAAGATTAGGGGTGGGGTTAGGATTAGGCAATCATATAGCGATTTCAATGAGAGGGGTAATAATTTGGCAGGGGTTCGAAAATGGGCACAACACTGGTGCAGTGTTGCCAGATATTGCTATAAAAACAAAACTGAACAATAAATAAATAAACCGAAAATATTTTTAAAAAAATTTTACGAATAAGATAAGAAAAACATAGGCTTTTAAACAAATTTTAGTCCAAACAAATCAAAACAAATTTTATCTTTGAACACGTAAAATTTACCGAGGCCCCCATTGCTGGGCCCTGGGTCCTAAACTTTAGTAGTAGCCTACAGCAGTGGTTCTCACTTCCAGTCCTGGGGGCCCCCTGCTCTGCACATTTTGCATGTCTCCCTTACTTAACACACCTGATTGAGATCATCAGCTCGTTAGTTCAGTTCATGGCTCTCTCTCCTAACGAGCTGCATCTCAATCAGGTGTGTTAAGTAAGGAAGACATGCAAAATGTGCAGAGCAGGGGGCCCCCAGGACTGGAAGTGAGAACCACTGGCCTACAGGTCCAGGTGAGTTTTATTTGTAGTAGATAAATGCGGCTACCGTTCATCAAATTTTCAGAGATCTAGCGCAAACAACCACCAATGCTCAAACTAACTTTTTTACTTCACCCCCGGTTTGCTATCCCATCAATAAAACGAATGAAGTGACAACTCCCGATGCTTCCCTCCCTAAAAGGACAAAACGTCCCCCGTTCTTCAGTGACAAAATATGAAGCTTTGTTACAATAAACACTTATCCTATGATATTTTGGGATAACAAACAAACAAACAACTTACCGTGGCACGTCTTTCCAACACTGATCGGGTTCAGTCACCGCCCTCGCGTCCATAAAAGACGAATCTTCCAAAGGGACCAACCTTTGATCAGTAAAACAATGTGTAAATACCAGTGAAAATCAAATATATCATGCAAAATTGTTAGATTATAAGCGTATCACAAGACCTATATGCGTCGCAGTGTGTGCGTGAGCAGTTACCGCCTCTCACTGCTTCTCACCGCAGCAGATATCCGGCGCCGCCGGTCTTAACTTTCGATTTCCTTGACATAAAAGTAGGCTAAGTTTCCTATAGGCGATGTATATAAACAAAGATTTAAAGTAATAAAGATAATATAAATAAGAAACCTAACAGAACAATTAGCATAGAGTTACAACAAAGCACTTACTGAAAGGCACACATTGACTTTTTGTCGAATTACAAGTTATCACAATCATTCTTCAGCTTTCAAACGTGTGCATCATAGTATAAAAAGATGGGATTAAAATCGAATGAACAAAATGGTGTAATTTATAATGTGGACTACTTTAGATTCTTTTAAAAATGTCATCAAATAATCAAGAACTTTGCTCAAAACCGTGTGTCATCTTTTCATTCCAAGCATAGACATGCGCACATATTGTCATGGGAACCTAAGTAGCCTATCCTAAGTATGTTCTCAAAATAAAAACATTGGGAAACATTTAGAAACATTAAAAAAAAATTAATGACTTTGGCATCTCTTCAGCAGGATTCTTTTTTTGAGAATGTGCTGCAGTCATCATTTTTACCGAATATGAGTTGTATTTTCAAAGCATTCAGTTGGCTGGCTTTGGCTGATGTCCATCTGACACACCGCTTCAGAGGCAAAAACAAAGACAAAACAGGAAATAACCCCAAATTTGGAAAAACAGTATGTCCAGCTATAGACAGACTCTAAAACACTGATCTCAAACTCAATTCCCGAAGGGCCACAGCTCTGCACAGTTTAGCTCCAACCCTAATCAAACACACCTGATCTAGCTAATCAAGGTCTTCAGGATCACTAGAAACTTCCAAGCAGGTGTGATTTGGAGCTGGTTGGAGCTAAACTCTACAGAGCTGTGGGCCTCCAGGAACTCAGTTTGAGACCACTGCTTTAAAAGCTGCCAGGGCCGAGCATATCCGCAAACTCATAGAAAATAACCAAAATAATTCAAGATTTTTACTAGATTAACATGCTAGATTAACAAATAATCACCCGTCACCAAAACTAAATATCCCTTCACAGTTTAGTAGTAATTACTTTTTTTTCACTGATAGCATCAGAAGTACAGTAACAAGTGTAGAATGTACAGCGTCTTTTAATTCAGCTTCATTCATCGCACCCAAAGAAAATTTGCAGTGCTTTACAACTGTAGGTCAGGAAGAGCTAAATAAACTTCTAAACCAGGGGTCACCAAATTTGGTCTGGAGGGCCCTCCAGGATCAAGTTTGATGACCCCTGTTCTAAACCAACAACATGTTTATTAGATCCTGTACCCTTATTGAAAGAGTAGTAGCAAAAGAATCGCTTCTCAATATTATTACCTCGTCGTTATCACTCACGTCCCAAGCTGGCGGTTATTAAGCCACTTGGCAATGTAATGTAACGTTGCCCCTTGGTAATGTTATTAGAAAATATGGGATTAGTTTCCATTGTTATGCTGATGATACTCAACTATATATTTCAACAAGACCAGATGTTACTTATTGGACCAAAAAAACAGTACACAGAATCTCTTAAGATTACAATTTGCATCTAGATGGATGTACTATTTCTTCCTCTACAGTCAAAAATTTGGGTGTTATATTAGACAGCAACTTGTCTTTTGAAAATTATATTTCACATGCTACAAAAACAGCATGTTGCATGCTGCAACTGCTGTTGCAGAAAAGCTAGTTCGTGCATTTATGACCTCCAGACTATATTGTAATGCACTGCTAGGTGGTTGTCCTGCATCTTCAATAAACAAGCAACAGTTAGTCCAAAATGCAGCTGCTAGAGTCCTTACCAGCTCAAGAAAATATGATCATATTACCCCAATTTTACAATCTGGCTACCTATTAAGTTCCGTATCAGTTACAAAATATTACTACTTACTTTTAAGGCCCTTAATGGTTCAGTTTCTGCATATATAACTAGTCTTATATCACGCTACAATCCATCATGCAACCAAAGGTCACAAAAACTCTAGACTCTTGGTAGTACCTAGGATAGCAAAGTCCACTATAGAGTTAATTTTCACATTTGACTCCCAAACTCTGGAATTGCCTTGCTGATAATGTTCGGCATTCAGACACACTCTCTCTGTTTAAATCTAGATTAAAGACACATCTGTTTAGCCAGTCCTTCACATAATGTATCTCACCTCATAACCTCATTACCTACTTCAGTTATATCAGATCAAATGCACATCATTCTTTTGCTTTGTTTGAACAGCAGCTATGCTAATTCTTCTCTATTTGCTTCTCTGTTTTTGCCATGGGATGGGCATTCTGAGGTAGGAATTATACAAGCTTCAGTCTGGATCCAGCCCTTAACAAAGATTTGAGATGACTGAACACCTGAGATGAGATGATGCCAACCCCTCAGAAGACCTTAGATGATGCCAACCCTCAAACAACTGTACTTTACTGTACTTTTCTGCAGTGTGGACACCACTTTTACATAATCACCACTGATAAGTTACTACTAAACATAATGTAGAAACTTTAATTTTCTGTGAAGCTGCTTTGCAACGATTTGTATCGTGAAAAGCACGATACAAATAAATGTGAATTGGATTGAATATGGGAAAACAGTTTGACTCACTAAGAAAAACAGACAGAAACTCCATTTAACCTTATGATTAAATTGGAACCATCATGATAATACTTGCCGTGTATAACACTTTAATCTCATGAAAGTGTCAGTGCTGTTAATTTTTCTAAAGCATAACCAAATTATACTTTTTAATTACATTAAACACAAATCAATCAAATCACAAACAATCACAATATTTGCTTGAGAAGGGTCCGCAAATTAAGATAACTCAGATCACATTATATTATTGTGGCTAGTTTTATTTGCTGTGACAGTACAAAAGTTACAGTAAAGTAGACGGAGAAAGAGAAGGGGAACAGGGCTGAGACATTATCTCGGCTGGAGATAAATCCTACAATTATAAAGCTAGTTCATGAATATTAATGAATGCTGATATTAACTGATGATCTAACTGAATAACTGAATTAATGTGCATGAGCCCAGCTTAGATAAAGTCATACTGTGTGGAGACTGGTTCCTGGTTCCCATAGTTACCTGATCTTTTCTATAAGGAAAACAAAGAGAAAGAGATTTGGCTATTTTTAGAGATTAAAAAAAACAGGCAAGAAAAAAAATAACATTAAGCGAATTGATGATATTGTCTTCTATCACATCAGAATATGATGTATTATGACTGTATGTACTCTAAATCTTACAAATTATTTTTTTCACTTAAAATGTGCAAATGATGGAGATGTTTTAAAGTAAATGTTACTGCTATTGCTCTGTACAATCTAAAAGTAAATATCAGAATCAGAATGAGCTTTATTGCCAGGTATGTTTACACACACACACGAGTTACACATACGAGGAATTTGTTTTCGTGACAGAAGCTTCCACAGTGCAACAGAATGACAGCGACAGGACAAAAACACAGATAATAAAAGAATAAAAACAGAACAAGTAAACAGGGAATAACAACATACAAATTGACAATTGTATGTACAGGTATATTACAATGGACAGTTTTGTGTGTACAGGTATACAGGTGCATCTCAATAAATTAGAATGTTGTGAAAAAGTTCATTTTTTCTTGTAAGTTATTTCAAAAAGTGAAACTTTCATATATTTTAGATTCATTGCATGTAAAGTAAAACATTTCAAAAGTGTTTTTGTTTTAATTTTGATGATTATAGCTTACAGCTCATGAAAGTCAAAAATCAGTATCTCAAAATTTTAGAATATTTACATTTGAGTTTCAATTAATGACTATCCCTACAGTATAAATTCTGGCCATCTCTTGTTCTTTGAAACCACAATAATGCAGAAGACTGCTGACTTGGCAATGATCCAGAAGACGATCATGGACGCCCTCCACAAAGAGGGTAAGTCACAGAGAGTCATTACTGAAAGGTGTGGCTGTTTACAGAGTGCTGTATCAAAGCATATTAAATGCAGACGTCTTCGGGAAAAGTGCTGCCAAGCCACTTCTGAACCAGAGACAATGTCAGAAGCGTCTTACCTGGGCTGTGGAGAAAAAGAACTGGACTGTTGCTCAGTGGTCCAAAGTCCTCTTTTCAGATGAAAGTAAATTTTAAATTTCATTTGGAAATCAAGGTCCCAGAGTCTGAAGGAAGAGTGGAGAGGCACAGAATCCATGTTGCTTGAAGTCCAGTATGAAATTTCCACAGTCAGTGATGATTTGGGCTGCCATGTCATCTGCTGGTGTTGGTCCACTGTGTTTTCTGAAGTCCACAGTCAACGCAGCCGTATACCAGGAAGTTTTAGAGCACTTCATGCTTCCTTCTGCTGACAAGCTTTATGGAGATGCTGATTTCATTTTCCAGCAGGACTTGGCACCTGTCCACACTGCCAAAGGCACTAAAAGTTGGTTAAATGACCATGGTGTTACTGTGCTTGATTGGCCAGCAAACTCGCCTGACCTGAATCCCATAGAGAATCTATGGGGTATTGTCAAGAGGAAGATGAGAGACACCAGACCCAACAATGCAGATGAGCTGAAGGCCGCTATCAAAGAAACCTGGGCTTCCATACCACCTCAGCAGTGCCACAAACTGATCACCTCCATGCCACGCTGAATTGAGGCAGTAATTAAAGCAAAAGGTGCCCCTACCAAATATTGAGTACATATACAGTAAATGAACATACTTTCCAGAAGGCCAACAATTCACTAAAAATGTTTATTTTTATTGGTCTTATGAAGTATTCTAATTTGTTGAGATAGTGAATTGGTGGGTTTTTGTTAAATGTGGGCCTAAATCATCACAATTAAAAGAACCAAAGACTTAAACTACTTCAGTCTGTGTGCACTGAATTTATTTAATGCATGAGTTTCACAATTTGAGTTGAATTACTGAAATAAATGAACTTTTCCACGACATTCTAATTTATTGAGATGCACCTGCATGTCTTTAGATGTCCAGTCGTTGGTGTAGAGCAGTGGTTTTCAAACTTGTCCTACAAGCACCCCTGCCCTGCAAATTTTGTATTTCTCCTTTGTCAATCACACCTGATTCAACTCATCAGCTCGTTAGTAGAGACTGCAAGACCTGAATTGGGTGTGTCTGACAAGGGAGACATACAAAATATGCAGGGCAGGGGTGCTTGCAGGACAGGTTTGAAAACCACTGGTGTAGAGGGAGAAGAGCAGTGGGGAGAGAACACAGCCCTGAGGAGCTCCAGTGCTGATTATGTGGATGCTGGATGAGAATTTTCCAGGCTTTACTAGCTGCTGCCTGTCTGTCAGGAAGCTAGTGATCCACAGACAGACGGAGGTGGGCACGGAGAGCTGAGTTAGTTTGGGCAGGAGGAGGTTTGGTATTATACAGGTGCATCTCAATAAATTAGAATGTCGTGGAAAAGTTCATTTATTTCAGTAATTCAACTCAAATTGTGAAACTGGTGTATTAAATAAATTCAATGTACATTGAAGTAGTTTAAGTCTTTGGTTCTTTTAATTGTGATGATTTTGGCTCACATTTAACAAAACCCCACAAATTCACTATCTCAAACAATTAGAATATGGTGACATGCCAATCAGTTAATCAACTCAAAACATCTGCAAAGGTTTCCTGAGCCTTCAAAATGGTCTCTAGGCTAGACAATCATGGGGAAGACTGCTGATCTGACAGTTGTCCAGAAGACAATCATTGACACCCTTCACAAGGAGGGTAAGCCACAATCATTCATTGCCAAAGAAGCTGGCTGTTCACAGAGAGTGCTGTGTCCAAGCATGTTAACAGAACGTTGAGTGGAAGGAAAAAGTGTGGAAGAAAAAGATGCACAACCAACCGAGAGAACCGCAGCCTTATGAGGATTGTCAAGCAAAATCGATTCAAGACTTTGGGTGAACTTCACAAGGAATGGACTGAGTCTGGGGTTAAGGCATCAAGAGCCACCACACACAGACATGTCAAGGAATTTGGCTACAGTTGTCGTATTCCTCTTGTTAAGCCACTCCTGAACCACAGACAACTTCAGAGGTGTCTTACATGGGCTAAGGATAATAACTGGATTATTGCTCAGTGGTCCAAAGTCCTCTTTTCAGATGAGAGCAAGTTTTGTATTTTATTTGGAAACCAAGGTCCTAGAGTCTGGAGGAAGTGTGGACAAGCTCATGGCCCAAGTTGCTTCAAGTCCAGTGAAGTTTGAAGTTTCCACAGTCTGTGATGATTTGGGGTGCAATGTCATCTGCTGGCCATTGTGTTTTTTGAAAACCAAAGTCACTGCACACGTTTACCAAGAAATTTTGGAGCACTTCATGCTTCCTTCTGCTGACCAGCTTTTTAAAGATGCTGATTTCATTTTCCAGCAGGATTTGGCACCTGCCCACACTGACAAAAGCACCAAAAGTTGGTTAAATGACCATGGTGTTGGTGTGCTTGACTGGCCAGCAAACTCACCAGATCTGAATTGTATTGTCAAGAGGAAAATGAGAAACAAGAGACCAAAAAATGCAGATGAGCTGAAGGCCAGTCAAAGAAACCTGGGCTTCCATACCACGCCAAATTGAGGCAGTAATTAAAGAAAAAGGAGCCCCTACCAAGTATTGAGTGCATATACAGTAAATGAACATACTTTCCAGAAGGCCAACAATTCACTAAAAATGTTTTTTTTATTGGTCTTATGAAGTATTCTAATTTGTTGAGAGTGAATTGGTGGGTTTTTGTTAAATGTGAGCCAAAATCATCACAATTAAAAGAACCAAAGACTTAAACTACTTCAGTCTGTGTGCATTGAATACACGAGTTTCACAATTTGAGTTGATCTACTGAAATAAATGAACTTTTCCATGACATTCTAATTTATTGAGATGCACCTGTAGTGTTAAAAGCCGAGCTGAAGTCCACAAACAGGATCCTCACATAAGTCCCTGGTCTGTCTATAGATGTTGCAGAACATAATGCAGTACCATGTTGACGGCATCGTCCACAGACCTGTTTGCTCTGTTGGCAAACTGAAGAGGATCCAGCAAGGGTCCAGTAATGTCCTTCAGGACCACAGACGTTAGAGCCACAGGCCTGTAGTCATTTAGTCCTGTAATTTTTTTGTGATGGGGATGATGGTGGAGCATTTGAAGCATGAAGGGACTTCGCACAGCTCCAGTGATGTTGAAGATCTGTGTGAAGACGGGGGCCAGCTGGTCAGCCCAGGTTTTCAGACAGGCTGGTGTGACACCATCTGGGCCTGGTACTTTCTTTCTCTTTTGCATCCGGAAGACCTGGCGCACATTATCTTCGCTGATCTGAGTTGCAGGTGTGGGGGAAAGGGGGGTGTTTTTTCAAACCTGCAATAAAACTCATTCAGATCGTCTGCCAGTTGTTGATTCTCCACAGTCCATAAATATTACATAATTATATATAATTTAGAGTTAAGTAAAATCTAATTACCTAAGTTAAGTAAATTTAACAAAGAAAATAAGTAATTTTAGCTTGGCCAATAAAAGTTTGAGTAATTTTTACTTCAAAACTTTGACCAAGCAGTCAAAACTTACTTGGCTATACTTTGATTTTACTTAATAAATGACCCAACTAAACCATGCTTTTAAAGTGTATGCCATTTAAAAACATCTAAGCAAATAATACAATAAATATCATGTAGACACCATATCTACATAATTGATAATGTGGCCCTCACCCGAACACAGAGACTTCAATACTTGGTACATTCACAATGACGGTAACATCCTGTGGTTCATTTTTGAGTATAAATGAGTCATTTTGAGTAGAAAATGAACTCCAGATGTAAAAAAAAAATAAAATAAAATTGCAAGTAACTAAACCTAACAACAAAAGCAATGATAAAACAGCTGGAAAAAAGGAAAAAAACAACAACTATCTTATTAATTCTTTATGCACCATGGGAACACCAGTTTCCGAAAAAAGTAGAGTAGGTTTTACTTAATTTTACAACATTTATATTTATGCTTTTAGTTTGAATTAAGTACCAATATAGAATTTACTTTTTAATTTTTAATTTTTTTTTTTTTTTTTTACTCATTGCCTGAACTAACGTTTTGATATAGAAATTACTAGTTTTTCTGTAGCATTTACTTCACCACTGAATCATTTTATAAGTGTATTAGACTGAACATGTACAGGTCATCAAACACAATTTTAGCTGTTAAAACATCTAAAATATGAATTATGAATTAAAGCACATAAATCAAATAATAAATATTTTAAATGTAAATGAAATAAATAAATAAAAGCTCTGTTGTCCAAAAAAAGGTAAAAAACTTTTCATCTTTTTTCAGGTCTCATGTTTTGTGCTAATCATCATTCTAACAATAAAGCAGTAAAACAAATGCACACCTTTTTGAGGTGCATGTTAAAAGAGCAGACTAAATAAAGGGAACTGTAAAAATAGAACTGCATACTCCCTTAATACCCGTTTATTAGTTACAAATTTTTCTGCAAAACAAGTAGCCTTTACCCAGTGTTCAGTTATATTTTTTCTTTATCTGATCATCATTCTACCTGTTTTACATTCTATTTTACAGTAGTGAGATGTGATTGTGTGCGTTTATGGGTTTTCCCAAAATATACACATTAAAAAAAAACAAAAAAACAATGGTGGTAGTTAGTAGTTACTGTTTGCACCAAGTATTAAAAAAGTGTTTATATTAAGTTCAAATAGTAATAGATACTATTCTCACAAAGACTAAATAGAAGTAACGTTATATATAAGTTATTTGAGCAATTTTAGGTGGAATTAAAAAGTAATCTTTGCAAAAAAAGTCTGACAATTTGCACTCTTAACTTAATTGGCATTGCACAATAGCAGCTTTTATTAACACTACATGTAAAAAGGCATCATTGCATTTTAATCATTTTTTCCCTCAAAATGTGCCATTTAAAAATATGGAACATTAAAAACATGTAACATTATAAAAGCTCCATCTGGAATATTTCAGGTCAAAACGGCATGCATGTTACAATGCTGTTTATGCGCTGAAAATCTGACCAACATCAGGGCAAGGAGAGACATTTTTCCTGGTATTTCCTAACAACAGCCCATAGTTTCAGAATCAGGGATCCATTAAAACCAAGAAAATATTTGAATTATTTCCCTTCAAAACAACAATATAAGACAATCACCTGAAAGCTACAACTAAACCACATTATCCAAAATCCAAGGAAATGAATTCATACAGTTTACCACGTTTTGCTGAAGTATAACAAAATATAAAAGTGCATGACCGAATGACTGAAATTATGAGCACAATACAGGATATTAAGTTTGTCATGAAAGTATATCCAGAACTTTTGAAAGCATAATACCAGTAATGTCACACAGTTGGTTCCATGTTAGAGACTTTGAAGGAACAGTTCACCCAAAAATGTAATTCTGTCATAATTTACTTCTCGTTTCAAACCAGCAGTATATCATAGAAGTAGCCCATATGGCTTATGCACCGTTTAGCCTCTCGAAGCCATACAATAGCTTTTGCTCACAAATGTGCTTCCACATATGATATGTGATAATTAATGCTCTTTGGCTTCATTGATGTCAAATATGGTGTGACGTCTTAACAGGACATATTTGAATGAAAATTAAGAAATGCAGCGCATAGGGAGATTATCAATAAATATTAAGTTAAATTTGCATGTTTCTTATATTCTGCACACAAGTTGACTACTTTTATGATGTTTTTTGGTCATTTTGGGGCTTCGCAGCAGCTGGTCACTGTACAGAAGAGAACGGTGAACATTCTGCTGTACCACAGAGAGCCGTACATGTGTGGATGACTAAATGATGCCTCTCTTAATTTTTGGTTGAACTAGTCCTTTAACAGCTTTCAGCAGCAAAGACAAAAGGGCAAAACCATAAGCATTAGCTTCTCCTCAGGACCAAGCCACACTGCACAGTGTCATTTAAAAAGGCACAACGGACACTTCAACCGATTATCAATGATCAAAATATGTACAAAAATATATATTCAATAGCACGTTCTCTCTCACCAAGCACAACTCAACATTGCACAGTAGAATTTCTTGCGTTCACTTTAAAGTGTTCAGCAAAAATCCCTCGCCTTCCAATCACATTATACTTGACAAATGGAAGGAATGACTGCAGAGTTTTGTGAGCACACCACTGACAACCCAAACCATCTTTTTCAGCATCCTCCAAATCATCTTCGCCAGGAATCTGTAAATCGCTCAGACAAGAGCTGTTGTCTAAAATGAGCATTGTAAGGCACTAAAGATAGGATGGCGGCCTCTGTGGTGACACAGCCTGGACACTGCAGGCCCAGGCTGCATCCACACAGAGTGAGGGCTCATCCCTGGAATGTGTCCGAAAAGGGTCCATCCATCAAGGGTCTAAGAACTGGGCACTATGGAGCTCCAGTCTCTTGTGTGGACAGTGTGGGTGGCACTGGGACTGTCTGTATGTGCTCTGTGGTGATCTCAGGTAAGACTGCTGTTTCAGACAGTGTGTCTGACAGTTCATGTGGAGCTGCTGATATCTGACTGGACGACGACAGGCCTGAGAGCACTGGTGGACTGCAATGCTGTGTGGGGGGAGCCTGTGGCACACACTGTGCTACTGTGTGGTGTGTGAGCAGTTCAGAAGCGTGGTAATAAGGCAGGAAAGGTCGCTCCACAGCACAGAAACGCATGGCCAGATGTGTGTGCAGCAGAAGAAGAGGGAAACGGGAGGTAAAGTAGGAGACAAATTCATCTGGAATGGTTCCCAGTGTTTCCTGAACTTCATTAGGTAACTCTCGGTAATGGTGTTTCTAAAGGAAACAAAGATGAAATAAATATGAGACCATTTGTACTTAAGAGAAACAGGAGTTTAATCATGTGAAATGTTATATTTTCAAGATGTACTAAAACTGTTATTTTAGTTGTGCATTTATATACACAAAACAAATGATTGTTGTAATTGCTTGTCATGATAAAAAATCAAAAAGCTTCTGTTAACAATTCTGCTTGGTCTACTAATACAAGTTACACCCTGATATCACTTGTGACAAATAGGAATAACAAACAAAACAACCACATTTCATTTATTTAAAAAAAAGTAACTTTGTGTTCCCTCAAGTGATGGGAAGTTCGGATCATTTTACTGACGCTCTCGTTCATCAAAATGAACAAATCTTTATTCAAGTCATTTCAATTATTCAAGTGGCTTTAAAATGTTATAATTTTAATAGCCAAATTCCCCCGAACACATCCACCTATGGAATCTTAATCATATTCCGAATTACTAAATCATTATAATGCAGCCAAAGATCATTTACAGGGAACATAAATAATTACTTCACCTTCTAAGTCTCTCATTCATTTGTCAAGTGACAGACGCAATGAACAGATTGCTCATGACCCATCACTGGTTCCTTCTACTCTCTTATGCTACTTTTCCATTAATATTGTGCATATTATCTGCTGTAAATACTAGATATTTGTGGTGAGTATCAATAAACTGATTTTCTTTAGCAAACATACCTTGTTTCTCATGGCACGTAAAAGATCTCTGACCGATCCACCTTTGTATGAACGAAATTTGCGAAGATCTGAAGAACAACAATTTGCATTTGAATGATTTGCAGAGAAAACGTTTCACATTAAAGATTCAAATAAGAATAAAACTAGATAATCATGACAGAACAGCATGTGGTGTAGCTACTTAGAAACTCTGAATGAATTAAAAACGGACAGAAGCCAACAGTAATTGCAGTAGTTGCAGTAGTGCAGTAGTAAATTGCAGTAGTGCTCACCGGTCTGTAGAGGCACTGTGATATGTTCCCTCCAGTCGGCTTTGACCACCACCCGTCCTCCTCTCTCCAGCTGTCTCACGATTGGTCCATCTAACGGCTCCTTCTCAATCCTATCACTCACATCCTGTGAGTGTGCAAAAACAAACAAAAAATCTGCCATTTATTAGGTATTCTAGAATAACCTGCTGTGATTTTTCTTTCAGCTTTAGCATAGTTTCTCAGTAAAACCTCTTTTAAGCAGTGATAAACACTTATAATGTTGGTATAATTTTTACATAAAACGGTCATATTTTAGAAATAAATGGCCAATTTATAACCTGTTTTTGACCCTCTTGTTTGAAAACACTGTTTTAAGGGGTGTGCATCCCTATCTGTAATATAATTTGATCACAGTTTAAATATCAGTTGTTTTTTATGCTACTAAAAGAAAAAGATTGAAGTTGACCATTCAGTTGATGGCTTGATTTATTGTTGCATAAACAGAAATAAACAATTTTGAGACAGAACTACTACACGAGTCAGAATCCTAACATTAATGTTAGAAACAATGTTTTTCCACAAGTAAGAACTCTACTACATCTGGAAAACTTCACAGGAATCTAA
>CM071940.1:18001146-18051146 GCA_036784905.1 Acrossocheilus fasciatus | reverse complement strand
AGCAGTGGCGAGTCCGACAGCTCTGAGGACAGTGATATCGAAGGAGAGGCAGCTTCAGCACTGTTCATGGTGGTAATGGTCTATATTTGTGCGTGTGCGTGTGCGTGTGCGTGCGCGTTTTTGTGACAAATCAGGACATAGATTTGTATAATGACAAGGGTATGACATAGGTATTACAAGGAGAAGGTGACTTTTCAGGACATTACCCCGTGTCCCCTCTTTTCAAAACGCTTACAAATCACACAGAATGGAGTGTATTGAAAATCTGAAATAGCACAAAGTTTCTTTTAAGGGGTAGGGTTAGGTGTAGGGCAATAGCACATAGTTTGTACAGTATAAAAACCATTAAGCCTATGGGATGTCCCCACTTTTCACAAAAAAGAACGTGTGTGTGTGTTTGGGAGAGAGTATGAGAGAGAAGATTCTGATGTTGCTCCATGTATTTATGGTACAGTGCTCTCTTGTTGTTTCCCCTCTCACAGAAGAAGCGCACTCCTCCTAAGCGAGGGGGTGGTCGTGGCTCAGCAGGTAGTTCAAGAACAGGAAGTCGACCTGGCACGCCTTCTATTGACAACGCTGCCACTTCCAACACTCTCCGTGCCGCTGCCAGCAAACTGGAGCAAGGTACACAATAGCATAAATATTTGCACAGAAAAAAAAATACTGCATGATGTTATTGTGGCAAGAAAATAGATTACAGAAAGTGAGTTTAGGAGCATATAGACCAATTTCATGTAGACGTCACAGTTACGTCACTGGCAGCTGCGCGCGCATAGTGGTGGCAGAAACGTACGGTAACAAGCGGAGTGAAACGGGAAAAATCCACAGAATAAGAGATAAAATGTACTGTTGTGCCTTTGGATGTCAGAATCGGAATGCAAATCATTTTTATAGAATACTGTCGTCAAAAACGCCATTTGAAGCTAAACGCAGACGTTTAAATGGACAGACTAATGAATGAAACCTGCTATGATTACTCTACTTTTAAAGCATAAAGTTGTGGGATAAACTCAAAAGAGAGAATGACCAGTTGATCTTTCTTGTCAGAATTTTGAAATATTGAAAATGAAATTAACGCATACCTGCTGCTGGTTAAATGCAATAAAACGAGCAGACTGGACAGAAACTACTCACAAATTGTCAATATGCTCGCGTTTGCAGCTCACACTTATCAGAAAAGGTTCAATAAAGTATTGTCTTTTGTTGTTATGAGCGCGTCTAAAGATTTCTTATGGATCTCAGTACTGTGTATGAAATAATGTCTGTGTGCATGTGTGTAAAACAACAAACTGACGATTTATATGCTTAATCATGTGTAATTCTAAGTTATATACATTGTTATGAGTAATTGTGGTTGGAATAATAATGTAGCTGTAAAAATAGTTGCCTGCTGAAATTGAATATATATATATATATATATATATATATATATATAACATCTTCATGACTATACACGGTGAGTTTGTCTTTACTAAACACGTTAGATGTGAGTCACTCAACCGGAGGGAATCCAAATAATGCGGTCACGAACAGTGAGTGACCTTACATATGCAGGTAAAATCGGAATTTCTTCAGTTATTGTTAAATAAAACAAGCTAACATACTTCATAGCTAGCGTTAGTGAAGGGGTCAGTGGAATCTTTCTGCCACCACCTAAGCTCCGCCCACAGAAAAACGTCACAATGTTTACTAACATGAAATTGGTCTATTAATTTGTAGTTTTTTTTTATATAATAAAAAAACACTGACTTTTTTTTTTTTTTTTTACTTTATTATTATTTTATTTTATTTTTTTTAAATTGATCAAACTTTTGTCAGGTAAAGGGGTACTCCAGCCAAAAATGAAAATTCTCTCATTTACCCACCCTCATGCTGTCACAGATGTATATATGACTCTTTATTCAGATGAACACAAAGATTTTTAGAAAAATAATCCATTGAGTCCATATAACGCAAGTGTACGGGACCTCCAAAGCTGAAGCTTTAAAAACCAAACAAAGTGAACAGGGTAATGCATATGACTTGAGTTGGTTAGTGTGTTGTCAAACTTTCTCAAGAAGTGGCGCAGGCAGACAGGGAACTGTTATGTTCAACTTTGTGAGTCCCATACACTTGCATTATATGAACTCCGAGACAAATTATTTGTCTAAAAAAAATCTTGTGTTTATGTGAAGAAAGTCATATAAATCTAGGATGGCATGAGGGTAAGTAGATGATGAGAGAATTTTGTATTAAGCCATGACGTTATTTATATTATCCGACTACTATTTCCTTATTTCATCTCGTCTGTTTCTCTTCACTGCTAAGGGTTAGGTAAAGTTTTAACTTCATGTACCTGCTCCTCTGTCTCAGGTAAACGTCAGACAACTGTGCCCAGCTCAGAGACTCCGGCGGCGAAGAGATTAAAGATGGAGCCCAGCCCTCAGAGCTCTTCAGGGAAGAGCACACCTCAACCAGTGTCAGGGAAATCCACCCCCAGCTCCAGGTACTTTTTTTCTTTAATATTATCGAAACCATCAGCTCTCCAACTCTTCTCTGGGTCCTGGGTCTTTTCTCCAGCTTTCAGCTGTGAAGTCCATTTCCTCTATCCCCTGAGACAAGGAGGACCCAGTTGAACTTGCATTAAACCATACAGTGCTGTATGCAGTAACGCTGTGACATTACACCCATAATGCAGAGTTTATGCCAGATTACCACCACATTACAGCTTATGATGCCTATTTTATCCCTTCAAGCATTGCCACAGTCACAAACTGCATTATGTCTCACTTATTTCAAGCATGTATAAAATTTTTTCCATCTCCCCTTCAGTGATGTGCAGCTGACGGAGGATGCCGTGCGCAGGTATCTCATCAGGAAGCCAATGACCACTAAAGACCTGCTGAAGAAGTTCCAGACTAAGCGCACAGGCCTCAGCAGCGAGCAGACAGTCAACGTGCTCGCCCAGATCTTGAAGAGGCTCAACCCAGAGAGGAAGAACATCAATGACAAGATGCACTTCTACCTCACTGAGTGAGCCCAGCTGAGGAGAGAGTGAAACTGAGCACCCGTCACCAGCAGCCTCTCCTTTAATACAGCTACCAATTTGATCTGAAATTTGTCGTTTTGCTTTCAACCTTTCAGCATTTATTAACAGTAGTATTTAAGTGCTGTTAATTGAGTTCCAGATGAGAATGCTGGAGGTCCAAAGAGTAAAAAGACAGAAAACTGAGAAGCAAGCAGTGGAGTAGGTTTTTGTATATTGTAACTGATATAGGAAAGATGTGTTTGTAAATTCCACATTTATGCCTGTTAATGACAGGTTGAATATCAGAGAGAAGCTGGGTAATATCAACACAATGATTTTTCATGAAAACCTGCTGAATTTTGAGAGAGGGTCTTTACTCAGAGAATACAATTGCGTCTGTGGCTTTTATTACACAGTCATTTCTTACCACATTTGTTTGCTGTTTTTTTTTTTTAACTGGCTGTAAAAAGTAAAACTTTTGCAGATTTCTCCTTTAGTAGTACATTAAATTTGTTCCGAAATGAATAACAATGTTTGTTCATTTGTTTAAACTGAATATTGTATGCAACAGTAATGTATTGTTTGAAAAGAAAGCCAGAATAGTGGATAACAAAAAATATTTATTAATAGACACTTTAGATAGAAGCAGTTCCATTCACTGATTTCATCCTTTCCCCTGACTTATTTTACACTATACATTACATCAACCAAAACCTTTCCCTTCATATATATATATACAATACAAGTATCTGGACAACATTTCAGTGAGCTGAAAGTTGTTTTTCAACGGTTGTGGTTATTCCAGTAAAATGCATCTGATTTATACATTTCTAGCTACCTGTGTGTGTGAGTATCTGAAAGATACAATTCTAGACAAAGGTAGTGAAAAAGCCACAGGGTTTCCAATATAAGTATTAAGGTCAGTCCAGTTCTTTTAAACAGGCAGGTTTCGACAGATAACGGAGATGCGGCGATGACGAGCAACCTTCTGTCCTGAGAAAAAGGATTCTTCATCTTTCAGGATTTCATGGGTGAATTTAAACCGAGCATCATCCCTGTTGATAAGAACACGTTTTGAATGTCATCTAAAATAAATGTTTGCATTTTGTAGAAAATATTCTTCTACTAGTTTTGTGAGATATCATAAAAAGAAAATTAAATATTCTGGGTATACACCTTAATATATAAAGTGAGCGCCGACTCAGAAGCAAGTCCACCCAATCTGTGGATTTGTTTTCTGGCACCAATCGCATAACACTGTCGGACAACAGGCTCAGTCCTGCAATAGTGCTTCCACAGAACTGACAAGAGAGAACATTAATAATGTACAAATGACCATGTTAAGTGTGGAGAACATCAATATTGTACAAATAACTGAGAGGCAGACCTTCACACTGTCAATATGGGGTTTGATATAGCCCTCTTTGTCCAGGTCCAGAACATGAATTGGCCCAAGCAGTGGACTGCCTTCAGGAAATGCAACTGCTCTCACCCGCCTTAAGATACTTTCAGACGTAACTCCCCACTGCAGGCGCTCTGTTTCTCTGTAGCCGTGAATAGCCTGAGTGGTGAAAGAGAAATGTACCAAATAATTGGAAAATGGGACAAAGGTAATTAATACCCAGTGGCCAATAAGTAACTAGAAATATGTTTACAACCTTATTTAGTTATAACAACAGTGTTGGTTTTTATTAGAAACGTGGAGAACAACTGCAGTCAAGATTAGTAGTAATTGAAGTTTAGTTTTGTTTAATGTAAATGTAGACTGTAGATTAATCTTTAATTTCAATGGGAATTATTTTAGTATTACTTTAGGTTCATGTGTAGTGGGACACATGAAACCCACTTAGTACTTCGTAATAAAACATAATGGCCCGGTTTCACAGACAGGGATTAGACTAAACCAGGGTTAGGCCATAGTACAATTAGGACATGTAAGTTTTTTTTTATTAACATGCCTTATGAAATACATTACTGGTGTGCAAATACAAAACAAAGGCACTGATATATTTTAAGATCTGTCCGTGCAAATTTCTCTCAGTTGAAACAGCTCAGAATTACATTTTAGTCTGGGACTAGGCTTAAGCCTGGTCTGTGAAACTGGGGGAATAAACTTGTCTATTTTATTATGCTTTATTATGATTTAAATTTTTTCTCTCTCTCTTTTTGGACGGCATGAGTCGCACAAACGACAGCAGAACGACTGTTTCCAAGCAGGTTTCCCAAACACTTCTCTCTCTTTCGTTGTTCTGACAAAGTAGCCCCGCCCAAAACTCATGGGACTGGAAGACAGCCACATTTCTGACTGGCCAACTTCTTGTTGTTATTATTTATCAGCAGCACGCCTTTTTCATTTATAGTAACGTTAGTAGGAACGTTTTCAAGAAGGTTTTGGATCACTTGGAAAGTACAGGTAGGTCGGAACTAAACTCCAGAAACAGTGAATGTTTCAGAAACTACACATAAGCTACGACCATACAAACGTTGAGTAGCAATCACAAACAACGGTCACAATATGAGTTTTGTAATGAAATGACGCTGGATGGCAGTGTTTACACACTTCTCGATGGTACTTACATCGTCCCAGTGGTCAAACTCGTATCGCTTTTTTCTAAGTCCTGTCTCTACTTCTTTGAAAAGGGCATGCTCCTCTTCCTCGCTGATGAAATTCTGTCTAACTTCAACATGCCCGCGCACTACGGATAAAATTTCCTGAGACGATCCGTACAACCATTTACACTCCTCTTTACTCTCGGGGCCTTTTCGTAAAGCCGAGCTCTCCGATAAAAACCTACACAATAAGGGATTTTGGAAAGACTTCGAAACTCTAATTAGTACTGTCATTCTGTCGAGGACATACGATAGCACTTAAATATCCACAATATTCAGCGTACTAGTGTCACTGCTGTCATTGACTGGGCGCCATTTTGAATTCGCTAAGATTTCTGGGACTTGAAGTATTTGAGTCAAATCGGTTCAGCCAAGCAGTGGTCTAGCATTATATCAAAGACTAAAAGGGACTTTGATTATATTCAGTTCTCAACGACAAAATACAATTTCATGGGAAATTGTGAGTGCAAGCAGCAATAGGGATGAAATAAATAAAAATGCAAAATTTAGCTGCAGTTTACAAGAAAATGATTTCAATTAGTTAAAATAGTTTAATTGTAGAGCCGTGTTATTTATTTATATCGCAAACGGTGATGCATTCAGATACAAATACAGGTAAACGAGCTTCATTTGCGCTCCGTTGTTTCCAGTGAGTAAAGACGACTTTCTACTTTTGTGATGATAAATTAAATGTAGGCTAATTGCAATTCCGCTTTTTAACACTAGAGAGCACCACATGACTATCTTGCTTTGATAGAGGAAGATAAAAAATAAAAACCTTTATTTCTGGAGGCATCCTTTTCTGATTTCCTCCTAACATAAGCACGTTAAATATCAGATTTATTTTTATTATTTTCTGTTTCTTCCTATTTTGCCCCTTGGGTGAAATTTCACGTTTTATATATATAAAGTAACCAACCTCAATTTCTATTGGCATGTTTTTGTTAAATGTGAAAAAGCTCTCGCTTCCCTCCCCCTGCTGGCTATTCAGTGTTTCTATGTTATATATTATAATCCTGACTTGTAGCAATACAATCTAAACCCATCTCCAATGACTTTGCTTTTTTCAGACTATTATGTCACTGTTCTTTTAGATGTCTCTCTCTCTGTCTCTTTCTCTCTCTCCACACACACACACACACACACACACACACACACACACACACACACACACACAAACCACATTGACTGGTTTCTCTCATCAATTAGCTCGCAAGACTGTAATGATGGTAATTATTTGTAATTGTAATGGTCAGGCAGTCCTGTTTGTGGCAGTAAGAGGGCATTAAACAGCCTGTAAGTAAGTGAGATTTACAGGCAGTAAGACGTTGAGTGCTGATACATGGCTCTGGGGAATGTGCAATATATCCACGGAGTAGCCAATACAGCAAAGATTAGAAGATTGCATAGCCTCAAATAACCCAGAACCTAGCCTCAGAATAGTTTATTCCTGTTTTTGTAGCAGATATGTACTGGTTTACATTACACATTAGCTCAGTATTCAATACATAATAGAGGGAATTCTCTTTCATTTCTTTATAAACTTTAAATCACTTTTAGAGGCAACTTCAGATGTGACCCATCCGTTTTACATTTGAACACAATGAAAATATGATTTACCTTACTTAAATTTAGCATTTAAGTGGTAAAAAGTAAAAGCAATTATACCTACATTAGCTTAAATAAATTGAAGGGAAAAAAAAGTTTAAAAGTGTTTTATCTGCTGATTTTAAAAGAAATTGTGAAATTTAGCAATAGTTCAAAACAGTGGAGACTGCAAGATATAATTGAGGCAACCATTTGTCAGTCAATTGACCAAAAAAGCCTCATTTGAAAGCAAATGCAAAGGTTGCAAAGGGGTGGAACATTTTTTAAATTTTCCACCTTTTTGTAACCCTATAATTACAAGTGATAGCATTAGGGAACACAAATGTTAGCACAAGGTAAGCAATGCTTTACCATATTTTTGGTAATTTGGTATTTAAACTTACCCAACAAACAGAACCTCCATAGATTTACATTTTTTTTTTTTTTTTTTTTTTTTTTTTTAAAGGAAAATCATGTCTGAAAAAAATAGTAGACAGCAGACGTTCTAAGGTAGGATTGTTAGCAACACTCTTTTAAGGCGGGGGTAAAGAAGGGTCAATTCAGAAGGAGAAATCAACACTACAGCTGAACATTTACATACACATGCAGACAAACACAGCTACATATTTATCTCACTTTCTGAGAGGTCTGTCTGGCCGCCCTCCAAGCCTGTCATCCTGCAAGAGCATTTTCTCATTGGGCTTCATGATTGACAGCAGCTGATCTAAAGAACACAGGAAATCGTTTAAGCCTCCAAGACTCAGACTGTTTGTCAAGTGACTATATATTGCTCAATTGATTGTAATGTAAATACAGGCTCATAAACATTTCACAGAAGATCCACACAAGAATTAAAATCATATAGATTGGAACAAGAATTTTCATTTTTTAGGGTGAACTATCCCTTTAAGCTGATGGGGATTACAGATGTAGCAGAAATGCTTGGATTTGAGTGGAAAAGAGGCATGGGAATCAAGTTAGGGAAGCAGAGCGAAAAGAAAGTACGACAGATGAGTGAAAGCATATTGTGATGACAGTTCTGTCCCTTTGTGAAGATGCTGGCCTACTTACTACTTAAGGATGTTTGGAGCAGTTTACAAGCACTTTGAGTCTATGTTCAAGTGCTGTAAGCTGATCAACAAAGACACTCCAAATTACTGGCCTTTTTGATCATTTTATGGTTTTTACTATTTATTTCATGCAACAGTGACACATTAATTGCACAATAGTTCCTGGCAGATTGTGAAAATGTTATGTTAACATGTTTATCCAGAAATGGTCTGTTTGCTAATCTCCTGTTGGTGCAGTTAATGAGACTGCCTATATGTTAGTAGAAGGGTTAGAGGCACTGAAAAGAGTTGAATGGATGTTTTGTCAGGCATTGGGGCTTTTAATAATTCTACTCTGTTTAAAAATGTATTGTACCTACATCAGGCTCTTCCCCAAATAAAACACTCTGCTCAGAGGACGATGGCCCACTTTACGCTCTCCTACAGTCTCAGTATCACAGCTACACATTCATCTTTGTCTCTTACCTGTGCCAAAAATTGTCTATTATTTGTGTTTTCATTTTAATTGTATAAAATATTAAGCATAAATGAGCCTCTACAGAAGCCCATAAACACACAAAGCAATCTTGTGTTCAACTCTCTTATTTTCTCTAGTACATGTTTATTGCATCTGACACACTTACATTCAGAGGGGTGATATGTTGCGATGGGCCCATTCCACTGACCAGTAGGATTTATATCTGGAAGATAAGGTTAAATAAGGAGCAGAGAACCTGGTATACATGCTGTTTATGAATTATTCAAGTTTATGAGTCACTGAGTTTAGCTTCTGCTGCAAATACACAGCAGCATTACTTCAGAATTCTTGATCGGCCCTGTGTGCGTATGTTCACATTTTTACCATCTCTTTATCACTATTATATGCAGCCACTGAATGCACACCTGCAAACTGATGCATTATGCTGTTGCCTTTGTTTTGCCAGATTTACATGTGACTGTTTTATGGGTGCACTGAGCACTTGATTGAATTTTGATTAATTTGATGACAATTCTCACACCACGTTTTCTCTGAAGCTGAGCATTGCTCAGAGACTGGAATTTACTCGTAACTCAATTTTGGCAAAATGTGCACCTCGTTTTGCCTTGCAGAGCAGTGTAGTGAGACATCTTATTGACTTCTCTCTTTCTTTGGCTGGCTGTGTGTTTTCTGTGTGCTGCTGTGTTAGATTAGTGTGGCATGCTTTAATAATGCACTAAGGGAGGGGTGTTTCTGCTTGGCAGCAGGAGAGAGGCTCTGGCATTCAAAAGCAATCGCCTTGTGAACCCCAACTGTGTGACAAGGCTGACACAACAGGACTAAAGCACACATCACAGCATACAGGCCCACCGCTGAGACTGCATTCATAATCAATACGTAAACATGCACAATATACAGAAACTCTTCATTAAGAAGATTAGTGGTAGCACAATAATAACTTAATTCGCTGAACACATACACTCTTTATACATTCATTATCTTCTAAATGGCCCAAAAATGTTCGCTGGTCCCAACAACGCTAAGCAAAACCCTTCATTTGTGTTGTCTAAATTTTAAATGTCTTTTAGCAACGTAATATCACAGCTGTGCAAAATTCTTGTACAGAGGCAGCTGTCAGGATGATGAGCAGGATTTGTCTTGATCAGGGTTTTTATGGGGTAGGAGCTGCTAGACTGTGTAGGACAGTCACTAAATTGGCAGTTTTGATTTTGTAAGATAATGAATCCTGGTTTGTTTTGTGTTTGTGGGTGTTCAATTACTTTACTGTGGAGATGTGTTCTTTATATAGCATTTAATTGGCATGTTTTGTTTTGTTTTTCCCCTCTGTTCGTAGTTTGATTAATGAATTTAGGCCACAGTTTAGAGCTCTGACTCACCAGTTCTCAAGTTTGTTCACTTGGAATAATTCAAAGATAATTCTACAAATCATAAAACCAGCACATATAATCTGTCCACACATTGATCTGCAACAATAACTGTAGTCTTGGAGTATACAGTATAGGCTACTTGGCTGGTATTAGTGGTAATTAGGCCTACTTCATAAAATTAGGGTAATACATTGTTGCAAATAGCCTACACCACCACTCGTTTTATTTATTTGCAATGTAAGTTTATGTTATTGTAGAACCCAAACCGCCTTTACATGAAGCAAATGCTCTGCATGTTCTGAAAGATGTTTTTTTTTTTTTATCATTATTTGTTTAATACTATATTTTTAATTTAGATGCATGGCTATGCAGTGTTTCAGAACCATGGACAGCTGCCTTCGCGGCCGTCATTAGGTCGGTGCTGTTGCCTAACCGAGCTTACAGATCAAACTTTGTTTGGGGGTTTGAGGTTTCATTAATGCAACCGCCCAAACCAAGGGCTGAGGGTGGTTTAAATGGCACAAATGCCAAACATATTTATTTGTAATAGATTAAGGCTATTATTTACGTTTCAATTGTGTTTCAAATAGTGTTTCAATAACAAGAAAAGTTATATTATAAATACTCACTCAGAACGCTTATTTTTACCGTGCGCAAAAAAAACCAACAACAAAAACAAAACAAAACAAAAAAACACCTTCGCGTGTTTTTCGCTTACGTCTTAGGAAGTAATCATAGCAACTACACTGCGGTGCTTTAAAGGGTAAATATATAGCTGCAATATCACTTTATTATAGATTTATAATCACAAACTTAAACAGGATGCAGCTCTAAAATTACTCGGATATTACCGATAAAAGCCATAATGTATGATGCAGTGTGTGCTCTCTACACTCAATTGACTGACTGTTCAGACAAAGGCTACAGGAGAAAGTCGGCTGTCAGCCGCTGTTGATCTGTTGACTGAAGCCTAGAGGCTTGGAGGCTGGTGCCTGTTTGAGCTCTTGACCCCCGGCTCTTCCGGACTGACGCTAAACGCATCACATACGGTTGATCACACGCGTGCTGGTTCAGATAGTGAACAGCTTGCTGCACAAGATCAAGGGATGAGCAGAGATCCAGAGGACATTTTTTCCCCTCAAGTTCACATAATTCTTTTCGCAGCAGTAGCAGGCCTTGTGATATTGCGGTAGTCTATTTCTTCTATTTCTACAAAAAAGAAAAAAAAGAAAATAAAAAAAGCCATCCCCCATGCCATCTCCAGCTTAAACAGCTAACACATGAATACACACCTGTGTAATTAATTTCTGTAATTCATTCTCCATCTTTAATTATTGCCTCTTTCTCAAGTATTGTAAATACATATGCATATATCTTTATTTATACAGCTGTATATAGAGTAAATAATGCACAAATCTGTACATAAATCTGCTGTTCATACACATTATTATTTATCGTTAAGTCTTACTATTTAAATGTTTTTCTGTTCTCATGACAGATGTGTATGTATGCATGTATGGAGCACCTTAAAAAAACACAACAAATTCCTCATGTCTTTGCGCATACCTGGCGAAAGCTAATTCTGATTCTGTTTCTGATTTGTTTCAGGGGGAGTTTTTAGCAGTAGGTGGGCAAGCAGGGATACAACTGATTAAAACTACACATGTGAGAGGCACTGTCCGCCGCATCACGACTGTGTCCACTTGTTTTAGACAGTGGGATGGGATGGGGCATTTAGGAGGACCGGTACTGTATATCCACCTCTGCTTACTGCTTCCTGTGATATCGGATAGGTGGGCACTGTTAAGGTCGCGCGGGTCTATTGATTTAAGGGGAGCATATTGCTCTTGCTTCATTCACTCTCAAACCCGTTTTTCTAACACATCACATGGTCACATGGCTAATGTACTAAGCCGGTCTAATGAAAGTGCGTATCAATAGCAAGAGTTAATGTTTCAGTTTGGCGTACTATTTATACGCAGAAATTGACTTTGGCGTGCATATTGTACGTAATGGGTATAGGATTAGGGGTGTGGGGTAGATGCAGATCAGGTGTACGTGAAAACTGCGCATGCACGTCCAACACGTGCTTATCATATGCACGCCAAAATCAATTTTTGCTTACAGTAGCACGATTTTCTGTTTCTATTAGACATACTATTTAAACGCGTTTTTATGAGACCTGGCTCATTTTATAACCTATATTTAATGGTTGGCGATTAATTATATGTAAACGTCTGCACTGTAAATTTGTTAGCAATTTACTCTGTGTGTGTTTAAATTTAAATAGTAGTTTTTTTGTTGTTGTTTTTTTTTTTTTTTTTTTTTGTTTTTTTACAATGTACAATTTTTGGTGCAATTTCCAATTCCATGCGTGAACCACATAGACCTACAGTTTGAACTAAACAGTATATACAGCCACCAAAATGCCATCCCCGCATGCTTGATGCTTGTAACATCGTTACTGTATTTTTACGGCATTTTTTCTGTAAGGTAGCTTAAACTTCACAGGTGCCATTTTTTTTCACTATTGCTGAAAAAAATGGGTGGGATGGAGGAGAGGGAGAGTTGTCAGCTGTACTGATGGGAAATCTCCCTCTATTAATTCCGAAATGTCTGCGTCTAAGAATAGCCTGTCGGTCCTCGCCCTGCGTGCCCTCGCAAAGCGGAGCCGTTCCCGAGAGACGCGCGTTTGAATGCGCAGCTGTCTCCCAGCGCTCACATCCCCACCACTGGCACAAACAGTCCATAACCTGACAACGCGCTGTCAGCTTGTTACGTTCCGTTATCTCTAAAACTGCACAACCCCTCAGTGTCGTATAAACAAGCCGACGGTATTTTCATGCGGCAAAGGCAGGTGAGCTGAGGCTGAGAACGCATTCGGTGGAGACTCAACAGTCGGTACAGGTACAGACCGGAGTCAGAAGAATAAATTAGTCAGTGGGGTGCGTGCGCCGTGCGTCATGTGCTGCAAGAAGAACTGGCCAGAGCGCTGAATTGATCAGTGGCTCATTATAGCTTAGCTTGCCAGCTGATCGGAGCTAACTGTTTCGTTCGGGTTGTGTTTCACAAGCTGATATCTTGCGAGCCCCCACCCCACACTCGTCCTCAACTGCCTCCTCCCCCTCTTTTTTTCCTCAGGGGCGCTTGACGGAGAGTAACGAGGCTAACAGACAGCTCAACATTGGCAGAAATAAGGAATAGAGCGATCCGAGTGTTCTCACGAACGGATTGCCCTCACACTCGGGGAAGATGAACAGATCCAACGCGGCCCAGAGCCCAGTGCAGGGGAACACAAGCGGCTATGGGAACCCAGAGATGTCGCCGTTGTCCCCTCGCGATTGATGCTTCTACTTTCTCTCACTGAGTGTCCCTTCATTGGATTTTATGACGGTTGGATTGGCTCTTTTGCACTGAAATTCCAGTGATGGCTCTGGCGAAAAGAATGACACCTTACCAGTGAGCACAAAAAAAGCAAAAAAAAAAAAAACAATTGATACTTGTGATGATACCTGTGTCGTGAAGAAGAGGAAAACGGAATTAACATCGGATATCGCACATCTCTCCGTAGCTGAGATGCAAATACATGCGAGTAAACGTGAGCGCGAGGTGACCGAAGGCAGATTATAGCTACACCGTGCCAAATATTGCGGATGTTGCGAAATAAATAAATAATCAATTTTTGTCCTATTTTTTTTCCCGTTTAAAATAGACATGGATACTGTAATCATCAGAATGTACAGTTAAAATTGCACTCAAACGATTGTTTTAAATGTTTCCATTTTTGTTCACTTGGTTAGCCATCACACCTAGATCGTATAAATGATTGTAGCTGTGATTATTGCAACCTGAATTTTAAAGGAAAAGCGCGGATGAGAGACAGTTCTGGAAAATATGAGGATGGAGCCACAGAAAACGAGAGATTTAGCCAAGAATTACGTGGACATGGAAATATGTTGATTGTGGACATAAAATGAGGTGATGATGGACCATTTTGTATGTTGAAGTGGGCAACGAACCTGTGAACTACAAAATATAAGGAACGCTTTTTTTTGTTCGAATTTTTGTTTTTTGGGTTTTTTTCTTTTTGTTCGTTTTCTTTTTCTTTTGCTTAAAATCTAACCATCAGCTCCTGGAGCGTAACATCGCATAGCCTATAAAAGCCATGAAGACAAATGTGTACTCCAGTTATACACGTATTAAGTTTTGAAGCAGATGGGATGTAATGTGGTGTGGTCGCGTTGAATATTCGCCCCCTTTTTTCCTGCTTCGTGAAGACTGGCATTTGGTGTCTATAGAATGGCTCGGTTCGGAGATGAGGTGCCGTCCAGGTATGGCGGAGGGCCGGGACACGCTCAAGGGGGCCCCGGCCGCGGCGGCAGCAGGCAGGGGGGCCCGCCAGGTGCCCCTCAGAGAGTGTACAAGCAGTCAATGGCCCAGCGAGCCAGAACTATGGCCCTGTACAACCCTATACCGGTGCGGCAAAACTGCTTCACTGTCAACCGATCTCTGTTCATCTTCAGTGAGGACAACTTCGTGAGAAAATACGCCAAAAAGATCACCGAATGGCCATATCCTTTTAAACCCCCTCAGTGAATACCCTGGGGCCTCCGATTGCAGGTAAAGTGCGCTTGAGTGTGGCATATGTAAGGTCACCTGAAAATGTCTTAAAACACGAATCACATTGCCGCTGGTTAAATGATAGCTATGAAGAAAAACACGAGCGAGCGAGCGAGCGCATGATTTGCTCGCAGATGTTTCATTAGAATATTTCCAGGCGTTTATTTGTCAAGTTATTTCGGTGGCAAGATGAATCGAGTCTATTTCTGGTGTGCGTGTGTGATCGGTGTGTTACGCACGGTAAGGGCGCGAGGTGAGCGGTGCTGTGTGACGGTAACGGGCGGCGCTGTGGCGCGCCGAGGCTTGCTGATGTCAGCATGTGCGGTCTCTCAGCTCGGTCTCATTCGAGAGAAAGCGATGGTGAAGAGGAGGTGATGGGAGGGGGAAGCCACCATTTCCCATATTCTAAGAGCTCCTGGAGAATACTGGGTGTATAAGTGTACTTTCATTTTTCATAGTGCCTCGTGTTTAAAGACAGATGGGGTTTTGTATGGAGAGAATTAGAAATTGTTAAAACAGTATCACAAGGCCGCAGCAGGTAATGACAGCAGTGCTGATGTTCGATACAGTGTGATATTGTTTTTATACATCAGTTTACTAAACGTGATAACCAGGAACTTTCATTTCAGGCATTTGGCTAGTCATCTCTATGGTTTATAGCAACAACAAATGATGTTTTATTAACAAGGTTAGGGAGGAGCACGATCATATAATCAACCAGTGCAGCACAGGTGGAGCTCCTCTAGTTGATCATGACATATATACACACAGTCAACTCACCCCTGTCCCATGACAGTTTTCCGGCATCCGTCCTCCACCCCAGTGCCTCACTCTTTAACTATTCTCATCACTAGGGATGGGTGGGGGGAGTTCTCTGGGTTTGGGCTATATTCCGAGCTCGGAGCACTCCTTCAAGACAGCACACCAAATATGCTTAATATTTGCTAAATCCTATTATATGCAAGTACAAACTTGTGAATATTTAAAAAAAATCAAGCAGCACACAGACTGAAAGCTAATCTGGAATGGCATATGTGAGTGGAGCAGCTACTTCCAAAATCGTGTAAGCCTCCTGTTAAGAGTAGCCCTATGTGCTGCATTTGATGAAGAATTTACTTATTGAGTGTTAATAAACTACGTTTTATAAGTATGCATGTGTGTGTGGTATTGACATGTGGCCTATGGCATCAGCCACATGTTCAGAATCATTTAGGATTAGCCTATAACAACTTTTCTCCCGTGGGCTTATGGGAAAGTAAGGTGCCTATTAAATAGATATATATTTTTTGCCTGTTGTTTTATGAATACTTGAAGTTGGGACATACAACTCATTTAACATATTTGTTTTCGTCTACTATATAGTAAGGCACTGTTGTATAAAAACTCGCATTTTAGGAATGCTTGATGTGTATGTAGGTGTAAATTATTATGTGTGAGTTTTCATGAAACCCATTCATCTGGAAATAGGTACTGTTTTTTTTTTTCAGTTTTATATTGTTTTTAAATGCATATTTATTTTTGAAAATGAAAAACCATGTGCATCCATTGAGCAGATCCATTAAATCATGTATGTATATTTTGATTTGGCCCTTGACAGTTCACTGTAGCTTCTACTAAAGACTTTTCACGTTATTGTTAAAACAGATTGGATGCCTAATACTTTATCAGTATAATGGCGGAACAACACAAGAAACATTAGTGTTTTATTTAAACAAATCTTTAGCTACAGAAAAAAAAGCAGACTCCAGAAAAAGTTTACTCCCTGCCTTTTCTAATAGACCTCCAAGGATTTAAAATCATTAAATGTGCACAGCACTGCACCCACACACACTTCTCTTTTGACACTGTATTTTGATCCGCCAGAGCTTTCAGTGACCTTTAACCTTGCACTCGGCCTGAAAGCCACTCTTTCTATAAACCTCATTCTTCTGATTTATCTCACGCAAACATGAGGCCTTGTGATCTGAAGTCCTTAACTTGGGAATCTCTGCTTTATCAGAATTGTTTTTAGACGCCCACAGTATAGCAGCCTTTTCGGTAGTTTTAGTTGACTGATTTGTATATTACAGACGTATCTGAATAAGAATTTATGAATAGCAGAAGTACATAGTAGTGTCACATGTAGATTAGATGAAATTGTATGAAATTGATGAAACTCAATTTATGGTTTCCAAACATTGCATCCTTTCTTTTACCTTCTCTACAGAGATAATGAAAGTCTAAAAAGACATTTGATGCCTACATTGTCTCAGCCTCTCTACATTTATGGGCCGTCTCTCTCTCTGCACTGTAAATGGTATGTAACCTTATAGCTGTGTTTTCTAATTTTAGTTTCATTGACGACTATGAAACTGCAGCCTATGTGGAGTGCAGATAAGTATGCACATCTATCCGAAGGGACCTTAAATATATGCTCATGAACCGTATTTAGTCATGAAACATGTTTGTACCTTTGGTCTCATTGAATTAAGAGAAGTTTTCAACCACAAATTAGTTGACTGAATGTCCTGAACTCATAGTTAAACCATCAAGTCTTGTTTTCCACCAAAGGAAGACAAATAGATAAGAAAGAGAAATTAATAATATAAAAGACACTATGCTATAAATAGATAAGTTGGAGGAGAAGGCGGAAAGAGTGGTTGAGTGGACACCAGAGGGAGACAGACTGATAGAAAGAAGTTGTCATGAGTCGTGAGCCCTTGCAGTTTTCTTCCATGCGTAGAGGCAGTGATCTACATTCAATCTGCAGAATTTAAATTATTTATTCTCCCTTTCTTTCCCTTTCTCTCGCAATTCCTCCTCCTCATTTTCTCAGGCAAAACTAAGCATACAAGCATACAATTTTTTTTTTTTCCAGCGATGATCAATGCCTGCACTAGAATCAAGCTAGTTTTGTGTTAGCAGGTGCTGACGTATCCAGGTCTACCATTTGTGTTTCAGTGTTTCAAAGACTTATGGTATGTACACACAAACTCACATATTTGTTTGACATATCGAACCTCTTTTTTTCTTCATCACAAGCATGTTTCTTGCGCTTCCCTGTTCCGAGGTTCCTGTCAGGCTAAAAATAACAGTGGCGGACTGAAAGAGCAGTTCTCAATGGCATGTTCTCCTTCCCTCCCGCCTTTCTGCCTCCTTGGAGTCAGTCCTCTGTTGTGTGCATACAGATGGGCCACAGACAGCCATCGCTGTCTAACTGCATACTCCAATGCCAGTTTGGAGGAGAAATGGAGACTGTAGTTTTCTAAGAGGGCTGCAGAGTGTCTTTAAGTTAGAAAAGAGAACAGGCTGTTTATGCCACTGAATCTGTACGCGGCGTTTTGCGTAAGCATGTCCGTATTATGCGCTCAAATATTTTTATTCTCTTGTCTATTCAGCAGTATCTGATCAATTATAAGCCTCGAATGTAAAGTGGTTATGTATTATGTGTAATGGCTGGATTATAGTTTTAATATTTCTTGGCTTTTCATGTTTACTCATTCTAACACTTTCTAGTTACTTACATCTGGTGTGTTTTGTATTTGCACAGATTGGCACTGATTGGATTGAAAAGTAAATGCAATGTGTTGGTTCAAACAAATCCAACTCCAAATGAATACTTTAAGTGTTATTTACAAGGTTTAAGGTGCCCAACTTGCAGTTGTGAAACACAAACTTGACATTGTTGTTCAGGTTTTTTTGTGTTGTACGTAGACTGCATACAGGGTTGTTATAGTTAACTAAAGCCAAAACCATACAAATAAATTAATTACTTATATATAATAATTAAAATAAAATAAAATGTTTTATACACATAGCTGCCAAGGCAACATTTCTCATTTTCAACTTAATAAAATAACTAAAACTAAAATTTAAAAAATAATATAAACTATAGAGATATATTTAAAAGAAAATGTTAAAAAATAATAAAATGGCCAAGAAACGCAACTTTAGTTATGATTTTTTAAATTTTTATTTTATTTTACTAAGATTAGAATGTAAACGTTATGATTTAGGTAGCATTACAGTTTTTATTAATGTTTTAAATGTGTTTTTATTTATATATTTTCTAAAATAACACTGACCGCACAAGCATTTATATATCTGGATATACACGTGTGATCTAATATTAAAGAGATTCTGAGAACTGAAGAAAAAAAGTCTTCAAAGAAAGAAAGTCTTTAGAAAGGTTAGATACACTGACTCAAAAAAAGATTGGATGTCCATGTGTAAATTATTTAGGATGGAAGCATAGTTAGATGCACACACCTAAATGCAAACATATCACAAGGCACACGGTTTTCAGTTAAACATTGATTGGTTGATTGTCTTTCTTTTTCTTCTTCTTTTTTTAATAGCATATGTCACATAATTGGTTTAACACAGGCTTCAATGGACACTTCAGCTCTTCTTCTCCCCTGGTTCACAGCATCAAAACATGTTCCTGTTTGTCTCAACAGTGGGTATGATGGGATATGACTGGATGATAGAATTGTCTCGTCATCTTAGATCCTCTCTTCCATTTGGGCAGCAGGGAGTTAAATGTGTCATCCTAGATTCATTCACACAACTGTCACTGTCTCTGTTTCTGCCACTCACTCCTCTTTCTCTCTGTTGATAGGCATGACTGTAAAAGATATAAATATTGGCAAAGGATTCAGATATTTGGACTTAAAATCAACTTATCTCATACATCCATGAGACCATTTAGTCAAAAGTCACGGAAAATGCTGTCGGTTAATATATATATATATGTGACCCTGGACCACAAATCCAGTCTTAAGTTGCTGGGGTATATTTGTAGCAATAGCCAAAAATACATTGTATGGGTCAAAATTATCCATTTTTATTTTATGCCAAAAATCATTAGGATATTAAGTAAAGACCATGTTCCATGAAGATATTTTGTAAATTTCTTACCGTAAATATATCAAAACTTAATTTTTGATTAGTAATATGAATTTCTAAGAACTTCATTTGGACAACTTTAAAGGCAATTTTCTCAATATTTCGATTTTTTTTTGCACCCTCAGATTCCAGATTTTCAAATAGTTGTATCTCAGCCAAATATTGCCCCGATCCTAACAAACCATACATCAATGGAAAGCTCATGTATTCAGCTTTCGGATGATGTATAAATCTCAATTTTGAAAAACTGACACTTAAAACTGGTTTTGTGGTCCAGGGTCACATATATATTTATATAAGGCGGGAATGTGTATTGAAAAGGTGTGCAACAGCATTTCTGAAAATGAAAGTGTCACATGGCATTCAAGTCACGTTTTAGCATGAGACCTGTTTGCAAATTATAAGAGCACCAGTCTTGTTATTTCAGCGAAGCCGTGTGTGTATATGTGCATGTTTGTGTTTGCCTTCCAGGCCTAATCTGGTAGTTTCATACCTCCTAATGTCCGGGCCTAAATGAGTGTAGTCATCCGTAATGTTGCAGCCCCACGCTGCTCAGCTGCTGCCGCAGACGAGGCTACAAAACCTGTCGTTAACACACTCTCACTCGTCCACACTCACACTCACAAGGTTGCAAGCTAGAGAAATCTGGATCTCTTTACCTGTCTGCTTTTACTTATCCTCAGTGTTGTGTAAGGACTGAGGTATTTGAACTTCAGAAAGTATAAAAAATGGTCCATATGATTTCTGAAGTCATATGATACCTTTGTTTGAGGAACAGACCATTTGTACTATTTTTTTTAAATAATACTTAAATTGAAGACTTGAAATGTCCAATCCCAGTGCATGGAAAAGAGCAACCAGTAAAAACAGAAGAAAGTTGGGCATACCGGTCTGGACTGACATGACAGATATATTTTTTTTCTTTCCCTTTGATGAATTTTTCAAAATGACGTTTATCTCTGTGTTGATATGTACAGTATGTCCTTGTACAATGTAGCAGAGGTGTAACAGTCAGTTGTTTTATTGGCATTGCTTGCGTCTTAGGCTAGCATTGCACTTCACTACCCGCTCATGTTTTTCCTCTTTCTCTCTGGTTCTGTATCTTGTGTTCTAGTAGTGAATTATTCATTTCTGTGGCTGGGTGGTATGTGTGTGTGATGCTGACTTGGGAGAAATCTATTTTGGGTGCAGAGTGAGGAAAAAAGATGTGGTGGCTTGAATTTTCATGCTGGTGCTCGTGTCACGTGCTGCTACTGCTAATGCTGTTGCCACTGCTACACACCTTTACCTACTACCTGCTCTCTAACAGATACACACAAACATATTACTGATACCAACACCGTGCTGCTGTTTTACAACCCGAATTCCGGAAATGTTGGGAAGTTTTTTAAAATGTTAATAAAATGAAAGCTAAAAGAATGTCAGATTACATGAGCCAATATTTTATTCACAGCAGAACATAGATAACAAATGTTTAAACTGAGAAATTGTACAATTTTAAGCACAAAATGAGCTCGTTACAAAAATTTGATGCCTGCTACAGGTCTACCATGTTTACCATGGTGTAGCATCTCCTCCTCTTTTCAAAACAGTTTGAAGACGTCTGGGCATTGAGGTTATGAGTTTCTGGTGTTTTGGTGTTGGAATTTGGTTCCATTCTTGCCTGAAATAGGTTTCCAGCTGCTGAAGAGTTTGTGGTCGTCTTTCATGTACTTTTCATTTAATGATGCGCCAAATGTTTTCTATAGGTGAAAGATCTGATCTGGACTGCAGGCCAATTCAGCACCAGACTCTTCTACTACGAAGCCTTGCTGATGTAATAGCTGCAGTATGTGGTTTTGCATTGTCCTGCTGAAATACACAAGGCCTTCCCTGAAATAGACGTCGTCTGGAGGGGAGCATATGTTGCTCTAAAACCTTTATATACCTTTCAGCATTCATAGTGCCTTCCAAAACATGCAAGCTGCCCATACCGTATGTACTTATGCACCCCATACCAGGGTTGTTCCGATTTCGATACTAGTATCGGAAATTCCACCGATACCACAAAAAATTCTGGCATCGGTATCGGCGAGTATTTGAACCCATGTACCGATCCGATACCATTTTCTTAAACAAGACCTATAGTTATGCGCGCTAGCTTTGCTTAACGCTGCAAATCGGAAATTGGAAATCAATTCTTCTTCGCCACAAGCAACCACTAGTTAGTGCAGCGAAGAAGAAATACAAATTTGCTAGCACATTGTCAGTAAATCACTTGCATATGCAACTAAATCTTCACCCTTGGCGACTAAATGATGTCTAATATTAGCCACTGGCTAATAAATTCTCAGATTTTACTTGCCAGTGTGTGAGTTGGAGGCTATGTATAAGTTTAGCACAGATATCACTCGCCGAACACACTGACTGAGCGCTTCAGAATTCGCTCTCCGTCAAGCGATCTGTGCAGTTTTTCAGTACATCTGAATGGATGCGGAGCGCACCTGCACGACTCGCCACATGCAAAGAGAGAGAGAGAGAGAGTGTATGTAAACAATATTCTTTGTTGTATTTTCTTGTCAAAATAACGGAGTTCCTTTGGAATTCTTCAGCTTTTAAGAACTACTGAGTTCTCTGGTAGTAGGTGGAGCTAATGCGCAAACGTCAATCTCATTGGCTGACACTCACCTATTATCGGCCCTTTTTTGATTTCAGCAAATCAGTTCGAGCCAATGCAGACAACTTGATTAATATTCATGAATCCAGCAGCTCGTTAATCCTTAGTGCATTTTATATTGTTCTTAGTATAATTCATAGTATGATTATTACCTTTTCAGTATTATTGATAGTTTTTTTTGACCAGTCCTAAGTTCACTTAAAATGACTAATATGCATTCATACATGGTTACCAAGTTTTAATTCTAATTACTAAAGTTCTATCATTAAATAATACTTGATTATCATAATATATTTATAATGCTTGACTGACTGTTGTTAAAAGTGTACTTTTAGATATTTAAAAAGCTGTGCAATTTTCCAAACATTATATATATTTTTTTGTTTACTCGCCAGACTCTCTCTCTCTCTCTCTATATATATATATGTATGTATGTGTGTATATATATATGGTGAAGCACACCATAAAATAATTGTATCAATTTATACAGGGCTAGTAGTGCACATGTACATGTACAAGATTGTCACATGTTTAGAACAATTTGTATTATGCACTTTCTCCGCAGCAGTTCAGTCTCTGTCCTCCATAGATATTTTTTCAGATGCGCTCGTATCAAACTACTGTATATCGATATTAACGGTAGCGTAAAACGGGGCTAAAGGCCCCCCTTAAGAAAAAAATGTGCTATTCACTGCGCCTAAAATGTATAATTGCAGAAAAAAAAAGAAAAGAAAACGTTGTATTGAACATTAATGGAGCAACAGATTTTGTGTGAAAATAAATCATTCAAGTTGTTTATTTTGTTTAAAAATCTTATAAATGTATGAGGGGGCAAGGGGGGCCTTTTACTCCACACACGGGGTAAAAGACACACGGTATTGATACAAATACAAATAAGTTAATACTTGTTCAAAACAATCACTTAAGCAAAGTTTGTACTATTTTCTGCTTATTTCGAAAAATAAAATAATAAATTTTTGTTCAATAAATATACAGTCATTAAAATGTTAATATAAAAAAATATATTTTAAAATACAGAAACAAAATCATTTTAATAAGTGAAGATTCTGAACATATTGAAGAAGATCCAATAATAATTTAATATATATTTACAGTAGCAACACCAAATTATATTGTATTATATGATATGATTAATATCATGGTTTTAAATATGATGGTTTCATTCTAAACATGGTGATTATCTCTAATATGGACACCCAACATAATATACCATCTGAATCTAACCATGTCATTAGATTCAAATGGAACAAATGGAAAAGTCAGCAATCTATTAATTATCATGTTAATTACTGTGTGCCTTTAGCTCCAACTGCGGGGGTGCTTTTTACCCCAAATACCATACTTTTACATATTCTTTTGTTATTTAAAAACTGTTGCTTTACTTATCTTAAACAAAACTGAAAATCATAAAGAAGACCTTTGTCTCAAAATATATGCATTCATTTTACTGATTCTCATTTGCTACTTAAATCTACAACATTTTAAAAAACATAAAATATTAGATCAAATAAGCACAGAATCAACTTCGCGCTGCTGCGGTTGATCGTGTCAAAGATCAGATAAATATTACCTGCATCTTGAAAAGCGAATGTTTTGGAAAGTTCCAAGCCATGTTTTTGTGCCATCTAGTGGTTTAGATGAAAATAATATCAAAGGCACCTTTTACCCCAGGGTGCCTTTAGCCCCGTTGAACCCTATTGCTTCATACCGTATCGCTTATAAAAATATACCGATATATTGTATATTGTAACTTGATATACCGCCCAGCCACAGTCTGACCATAGAACACTTTTCCACAACAGTCCGTTTTAAACGAGCCTTGGCCCACAGGGCACGACGGCGCTTCTGGACCATGTTCACATATGGCTTTCTTTTTGCATGATAGAGCTTTAGTTGGCATCTGCAGAAGGCACGGCGGATTGTGTTTACCGACAGTGGTTTCTAGAAGTATTCCTGGGCCCATTTATGTCAATGACAGAATCATGCCGATGAGTGATGCAGTGTCATTTGAGGGCCAGAAAACCAAAGACATCCAACAAAGGTCTTCGGCCTCCAGTTTCTCTGAATCTTTTGATGATGTTATGCACTGTAGATGATGAGATTTACATAGCCTTTGTGATTTGACGTTGAGGAACGTTGTTTTTAAAGTATTCCACACTCTTTTTATGCACTCTTTCACAGATTGGAGAGCCTCTGTCCATCTTTACTTCTGAAAGACTCTGCCTCTCTAAGACATACCTTTTATAGCTAATCGTTACAGACCTGATGTCAATTAACTTAATTAGTTGCTAGATGTTCTCCCAGCTGAATCTTTTCAAAATGTCTTGCTTTTTCAGCCCTTTGTTGCCCCCGTGCCAACTTTTTTTGAGACCTGTAGCAGGCATCAAATTTGAAATTAGCTAATTTAGTGGATAAAAGTGTAAAATTTCTCGTAATTTCTTATGTTCTCTATGTTCTATTGTGAATAAAATATTGGCTCAAGTTATTTGAAAGTATTTTAGTTTTCATTGTATTCAAATTTTAAAAACGTCCCAACATTTCCGGAATTTGGATTGTATTACAATTTAAAGTAATGGCTTTCTTTTTTAATATATCTTAAAGTTTAATTCCTTTGAATTTTCAGCATCATTGCTTCAGTCTTCAGTGTCACATTATCTATCAGAAATCATTCTAATATGATGATTTTCTGCTTGAGAAACATATTTATTAATATTATTACTGTGGAAAACAGTTTTGCTGCTCAATATTTTTGTTGAAACAGTAATCTTTTTTTTTTTTTTTTCAGGGTTCTTTGATGAATAGAAAGTTTTAAAGAACATTGGATGGTAGTGTATGTATTATATGTAATTATTGCGTAATTCTCTCTCTCTCATAAATTAACATGCTTGAGTGATTATAAGTAGGCTAAAACAGGAATTAAGGGGAATGTTCCACCTAGTACTTTCTATAAAGTTAATTAGCCTTCTGCACTTTTCGTTTATGCTGCTTAAACACGCGCGCGCACACACACAAATGGTATCTATGTTAATCCTGTCCTAACAGAGTGATTTCTGAGCACTAAGGGTATATAAAGGGTAAATGAGCGATTAGAGTGAGAGAAAGAGATGGAAAGAGTGTTAGTGCTTGTAACTACAGACCTATCTTTTATAGCTGCATTAAGAGAGGGAAAAACACCGCTGTTTCTAGTTAATAAATTATTCAGGCTGCAGCGCCAGAATGCAAGAGATAGAATTAGAAAAGCAAACAGCCTGGGACCTTACAGCCAGATGAGGAAATCAATACATATTTACATTTCACTGGCTGGGCTTCTCGGGTCGCTTTGTAGAGCGCTTCGCCGTCTCCTACTGCTAATTACCACACCGGTGATTCTCACACACATACATTCACTGACTGACTGACTGACATGCCCGCTGAATCACTCATGTACTGTATTAGTGGATTAGCATCTAGTATAACTGTGTGTGTCTGATTGCTTCAACTTATTCTGCTTCTGTGTGTCCCAAGGTCTGATATGTCTTGTCAGCCATTTTGATACCGCTACTTGTATAGGATTTCGTAGATTGCAACTCTTCAATAAAAGCAAGTAGTGGTGGGGAATGCTTGATGAGCCAAATCTGACTTACTGTAAATGTTCTGCGCTGAGTGCAAGGGAGCATCTCTGGAATTCTGAAAGTCTTAAGTCAGCATGATATGAAAATTCACTCTATCTAGTTTTTGATTGATGTTATTGTGGGGTGGGGAGGCTTGTAATTGTAAAACCTTATAAACCTTTTTATCTTTTATTAGTATGTCTTAAAGGGATAGTTCACCCAAAAATGAAAATTACCCCATGATTTACTCACCCTCAAATCATCGTAGGTGTATATGACTTTCTTCCTTTAGACGAAAACAAAATAATGTCCTAGCTCTTCCAAGTAGTGTTAATTGTGTCAGCTATTTTTAATTAGTCGTAGTCTTCTGTCAAATGTCAACTTGTCCTGTTTTAGCTTTAGTCAAGTTTTAGTCGACTAAATGAACATTTTAGTCTAGTTTTAGTCAGTGTAAACTTACACATTTTTGTCATATTTTCATCTTACTGTATAATATTTAAAATTATTTTGCTCAATTTTAATTGCAATGACTGTTGTTATTTGGGAAATGTATTTTTACATTTCATCAGAAGTTTCTCTTTCACCAATAAGCACAAATCAATAGAATATTGACTCATGGTTTATTTTACATCATCTAGTGTACAGATTTATAACAGGATATCAATTAGAGGCTAAATAAACACCAAAGACTTTAGATATACACTCGCCCTGTCTACTTTATGAAAACTGGTGTAAGAATAATCTACTCTCAAATATTATAACAGAGAAATTCCTAATAGTAATTTCAATAATTCCAAATTGCCTCAGTGTTTCTCTTTTAAAAAAATGGCAAAAAAGTCTTATTGCCACACAGAGGCTGCACAAGTAATGATACAATCAGCAAATCGCAAACAATACATTCGAGATCCACAACAAAACACAGACTGGCTAAATGACACTTTAATTTAAGAGAAATATCTCTAATGGAGATCGTTGAACTCCAACTTACTTGTACAGTACTATGTGTTGGATAGTATTGAGATCTTACTCGGGTAAGCTCCGGTGAGAAATGATGAACGCGGAGGAGAGAGCAAAACAAAACACCGGTCACAAAGAAGTACGAATATAAGTTCAATATAACTCAAGAGAAGACAATAATGGAAACTAAATTATTGGAGAAGTTCAGCATACATCACCAGAGAGAACTCTGTCATTTCATTGGAATCAAAAAATTTTAAGGTCAAAATTAAAACATTAACAGATCAATCCTTTACAAAACATCAATCACATGCAGTTGAAAAGGTCATTAAACAGGTGGATTTTCATTTCATGCCAACTTAAACTTTTGCAACTTTAGTCCATCAACACTTTTAAAACTGTTCAAAGCTCAAAATCTGTCTCTTGTTTAATGCTTCCCTGTGTTTGTGCTCCACCTTCATCTGCATCTTTTTGTCTTTTGGTCCCGTTGCAGATTACATTCTTTTCCTTCACTCAGTCTTCTTGTCTCAACTTGTCTCTCCATCTCTCTCCATCCATCTCTCTGTGGAGCGGTGTGTCAGGCAGCCGTGCTGACGGTGCTGACGGTGCAGACTGCACTCGGCTGAATGAAGATGGGCTGATGGAGGGAGATGATGAATGCACAGGTTCAGTGGGAGAGGTAGAGCGAGGGAGCAGCCGGCTGAGGGGATAGGGCAGAGAGATGAAGGGATGGAGAATGAGAGATTGACGTGATGCATAGGATGCTGGGAGAACAACAGATTCACAGGGAAAAGATGAGTGCAGGACTTTTGAAGGGCACTTGATGTGTGTACACTACTGTTTAAAAGTTTGGCATTGGTAAGGTTTCTTTTTTTTGGTGATGTTTTTAAGTGTCATATGCATATTTTCTATTTGAATATATAATTTAAAATGTAATTTATTTCTGTGATGCAAAGTTGAATTTTCAGCAGTTATTGCAGTCGTCAGTGTCACGTGATCCTTCAGAATTCGGTCCTCAATAAACATGTCTTATGCTATTGATAGTATTGCAAACAGTTGTGCTGCTTAATACATTTACATTTAGTCCTTTAGCATACGCTTTTATCCAAAGTGACTTATAAATGAGGACAACAGATATAATCAAAACCAACAAAAGACCAATAATATGTAAGTGCTGTGATAAGTCTTGGTTAGTCTAATGCTGTAAACATTAGACTAACCAAGTCTGTAAAGTTTTTTTGTTTTTTTATAATGAATTAAAAAGAAAACAAGAAGATTGAATAGAAAGAGAATAGAGAACGCTAATGTTAGAAGGTCAATTTTTTATAATTAAAAAAAAAAAGTTAATAAAAAGAAAACAAATAGTTAGTCTTGAAATAGAATAGAGTGTGCTAATGTTAGAGGGTCAAGTGCAGATTGTAGAGATGCGTTTTTAGCCGTTTTTTGGAATACAATGAATAGAAAGTTCAAAAGACCACCATTTATTTGAAATATATTTTGTAATGTTCTAAATTTATTTTTGAATGGTAGTGCAATTCTAGAGAAAATTTGTGAAATTACTAGCTGTTCCTAGCCAGTTTGTTTTAAATCATTTAATGAAACATCCATCTTTTTTAAATGACCTGTAATTATATTTTAAAAATTGAAAAGTATATTTGTAATCAGCGTTTTCTTTGCTTCATCCAGCATCCTGGATGTATTTTTTCCACTAATCTCTGCATATTGTGTTCTCAAATTGCTTTTTCCACAAAGGATACATTTGCTGCTGCCGTACAATTCAGTGGAAACAAGGCAACTTAATAGGCAACAGAATAACCTACCATGTTAAGACCCCTGCATTATGAGTTTTTTCGTCACAACCTCCTGTACCAGCTGTCACCTCACTCCTAACAGGAATGACCTCTCAGAGCATCCAGATAGCGTTCACAAGCCCAGCGCCACCGATGAAAGGACAGTTTCTCCCTTCCTTTGTCTCCCGCTTTCTTTTATCTCAGTGGCATTGCTATATATAGTGTTGTGCAGAGGGAGGAAGGTGGGTTCATAATTAAAGTTTTCTGGTGGAGCACATCATAGCATTGTCTCATATTCATCCGGTCTTTAAGTGGGCGCCTTTTTCACAATGCAAGAGAGTGAGAGCGGGACGGGTCTTCAAAGCACCAAAACACACGCTTCGGCCACATCACACTCTGCGGCCATATCACACACACGGGTCTCTAGAGCGGGAACAGGATGTCCATTCATCCACCCTACTAGAGACAGAGGAAGAGTGCGCCACTTTTGCTTTCATCATACCATCCTGGTGGGCGCGCGAACGCACACACTCAAGCACACAGACACACACAGTAGTATTTAAATTAGACACTAGAATGATCACACACAACAACACCGATATTATTACGCATGCATGTGGAAGAACATGCACACACATTCGGAGCAGAAGCCAGGCAGGCTAATTAAAAGGCACCGAGGGTGTTAATGTGTTGTAATGCTGGACGGACTGCCGGGTATTACAGGAGCTGGAGTCTTTACTGTACAGAGCCTTTGAAAACCTGCCAGATCTGCCTCGACAGATATTTCAGCTTATGCCACACTAAAATGAATCATTCTCCTTTTTTTCCTCCATAACGTCACATGCTGTTTTACACACTACAACCTGTTCACTTTGATTTTTGTCTCTGGAGGTCAGCAGGCCACTGTGATCTGGGCTGTGTCATGAATTAAGAATGCCTTTTAATTCCTGAATTTGAACTGAGGTAGCAAATGGGATGTAAATTTCAACTGAATCCAAGGAAGGACTATAAAATGAATTCAAATCAAAAGAAATTCGTTTAACCATTATTTTTTAACTAGAAAAGATATGTTTGTCAAGATAAACTTTAAATGTTGGCTTGAGGAAGACTTGTTCGAAAGTCTACAGATTTATAGGTATAATGTATTTTTTGTGGACTGCGTTGGAAAGACACTTAATTTCCCAGAATGCATTGCCTGCTTTGAATTTTTTTTAAATTGCATTTCAGTAAATTCAAAACACAAACAACCCATAAAAATACGTAGCACACACAAATAAAAATAGACAGTTTTTAATAGGAAGTTTTTGGTATCAAATGGATTATCATTTTACTTGACATTTCTCTCTGGAAAGAGTTCACTGCAGTGCATTCTGGGATCATGTCATGTAGTCACAAAGCAAACGTGATATTCTTAGGAAGCGGCAAAATCAATTTGGCTACCTTTTGGTAAAGCTTTTGCATTGGGAACGAGTATATGATAAGGGCTAACATTGTTAATTATTAACACTAAAACTAAACATTTTCATTTCTTAAAATAAAATAAAGGTTAAGCAAAAAGTAGAAGAAAAAAAACAGACCAAAAAAAAATACTTTTCTAATTTTTGTTTAGTTTAAGTTAATAATCACTAAAATAACTCAAATTAAAACTGACATAAAAATAATAAAACTATATAGATATAAAAAAAGAATAAAAATGACAAAAACAAAATTACCGAAACATTAATATTAAAATCTAAAATATTAACAACTATAGTAATATAATGATAATAAAACAATACTGGTAGGCATGAAATTAAAGTTTGTTTGTTTTTTGACCATTTTTTTTCAAATATCATAACTCCATCTTCCAATAAGTTCTCTCTGATGGTGTATGTTGGACTTTTCCAGTCATTTACTCTGCTTAAACCACATTGAATTCCACTTAAACCATTCAACTAACAAACAATGCATAGAATCTTTTTACTTTTTGATAATCCATTTCACTCGCATGTGTGTCATAGTACAAAATACATAATCTGTTGCTATTTCTGTTATGTTACGATTTGAAAATACCATCTGCATAGCTCTCTAGGTTTTGTAACAGAGCTTGTGTGTGTGTGTGTGTGTGTTCATATCAGTCCTGTTAGCCAAATCCTACCCACCCTTAAGTTCTTGTGTATGCTGAGCCAAAGAGGCATGTCACTTTGAATCACACAGCAGGCTCTAACCTTCTAAGCTCGTGCTGGCTCTCAACACACATGCATGCATACACAAATTGGCCTGCAGTAAATATGAGCGGCGAGTGATGAGGTCATTTAAAGCATACAGAATCTGCCTGACTCATACTCATCCACAGCATGTATTACTTCAGCATGAATACCAGCTTATTCGCCACAGGCTCAACCAGCCATACGAGGAGATGGTGCGAGATGTTTTCTGGCCCATGCGGGGTGAGCATGATGCTACGCTCGCTTTATGAAGCATTTTCTCAGTGAGGTTAGACTTGATTCTGTAAAACCACTGCTGCATTTTTCCTTGACCTGTATTTAGCACAAAGGGCTTAATGTGATTTTGCTAAGTAATCAGGTTAGGGCGATTGTTTGAATGTCTGCCCTCTCAGTATCAGATGTATTGATTCTTCACTGAGGTTTAGAGAGCCGGTACAGTTGCTCATAAATTTACATACCCCTTTAGTATTTATGTAGTATATACATACATAAATTCCACAATACAAAATAGTAATTGGATTTACAACTGTGGTCCTTTTCAAGATTGTATTTATCATTTAATATTATGTTTTTAAATATGAATGAAGTTATATTTATTACTATATTTATATTATTATATGTTTTCTGGAATGTCAGCTTGAGCAGCCTGTAAATTACAGGCCTTTGCAAAACCGTTGTAACATTCATGTTGTTTTAAACGTTTTCCTTGACCTGTGATTCTCACTCCATTTGAGTACATGATCCTGGCTACCATCATTGCTAACTGCATCGTCCTAGCCCTGGAACAGCACCTTCCTGACGGTGACAAGACACCCATGTCCGAGCGCTTGGTGAGTTCTGGTTGTGTTGATCAGTGTTTCTTTGTTTTTTCCGTATATTGTAATACCAGAAGCCATGTAAACACCGGAACTAACCGATCTCTGATGTATCATTACTTTTGCAGAAATCCAGTGGATAATTCATGTTTACACACTCTTTTTTTCTCTTTGTCCGGCCCTTTGTGTTTCTCTCTCACAGGAGGACACAGAACCCTACTTCATTGGCATTTTCTGTTTTGAGTCAGGCATTAAGATCCTGGCTTTGGGCTTTGCCTTCCACAAGGGCTCGTACCTACGAAATGGCTGGAATGTCATGGACTTTGTAGTGGTGCTTACTGGGTAAGTCAGAACAAACACATCAGCATTCTTAAAGCATTCACTAAGAATAAATGGTCACACTTTATTTTAAGGTCCAATTCTCGCTATTAACAAACCATTAACTACGACATTTGCCTCAATAAACTACTAATTTGCTGCTTTTTAGTAACGGAGTTGTTAAGTTTAGGTATTGGATTAGGGATGTAGAATATGGCCGTGCAGAATATGTGCTTTATAAGTACTAATAAACAGCCAATATTTTAAAAATAGTCATGCTACTACCAGTTAATAGTGAGAATTGGTCCATTTGTTAAAGTGTTACCAAATAAATTGCGCCAACTGATACAGTTAGTTATTATCATTGTTTTAGCACTTGATTCACTACAAGATTATACAAATCAGGTACAAGTACTTGGGAAATTTCAAAATTCTCCATACTAATTTTGATGCCACTACACAAACTAGTATGCTATTGAAGAACACACTTGAAGAAGTTCAGTATCAATGTTCACAGAGTGTCTGCACAAATACCCATTACACTGTATCACAGCAGTCCGAATTGAGTTGGTACTCAGTACTACCAATATTGCAAGCACTTTTGCAAGTTTACCTATACTAATACTTTTGCTGTCCATGCCACCTGCTTTCCATGTGTAGTAATAACATTAATTGCACCAGGCAGATAGCATCTATGATGAGCCTAATTAGCATTGAAAGAAGGTGTGTTTGTGCTGAAAATAATGACATTGAGTTAATTTAAATACACCTGATGCAGTGCTAAACCAGCACAGATTATGCTTGGTTAAACTAGATTACAGGTGGCTAATGAAGACGATGCAGGTGTAAAAGTGGTGCAACTCTTTAGTGAATTTACCCTACAAACTTTTTAACATCGCTATGTGGGTGTTTTAAACATGCACATAATATGGTGTATTGCCTGCTGTTATATTCTGTTCTAAAATGGGTGAATGTTTTGCCATTTTTTCCTATGAGTTCTGCATGTGTTTGTGTAAACGTGTGTGTATGCCAGCTGTAACTGCACGGCAAGTGATGTTGTGTTCTCCTGACCTAATGAGCTCATGGTGAGCCCAGATCAGAGCAGCACTGCGGATACACGCGGTGAGGACACGCTACAAATGTCACCAGAGAGAGAGAGAGCAAGACAGAAAAAAGAGAAACAGACAAGGAGGAAGGATGAAGGGACAGCACAGGGCTGTAGACAATCATGATTTTTTTTTTTCCCAGGGAGGAGGGAGGAGCAGAAGAAAATCTGATGGTTAGACACACTTTACCTAGATTGTTGTCCTCTTACTCCAGTATCTTAGAGTCTGGTGAAAGTATCTTGACAGTATCCATTTGTTTTAAGGAGTTTAGGTTTACAAAGTGCTTACACAAAACATAACGAAAGTTACTGTGTTTGTTTTATTTAAGGCAGCAGCTATTTGCATTGTGTAAATAGCAATTCTAGTCCGTTTACACTAAGTGAAAATAGCATATGTTTTTAGCAATAGATGCTATTTACACTGTTAAAATAGCAGGATTTTCTGCTATTTATACTACTTATTGCAAACAGTGGCAATTATCTGCACCTCAGTATTGTAGTGCATTACAAAACAGTATACAATAAAAACATATTAAGTGTAAATCATCATTTTAATTCAAATAAAATAAATGGATGCCATGGTATTGGGACAATAAAGCCCTCCCTATACCTACCCGATACTTTATTTGAAACTTTTCGATTATTACCACCATGTGATATGAGATTTGAAACGGGAGAAAAAAAGTTTGGCAAAAGGCAGATTCTAACTCGGGTCGATCTCATCAAAAAGACAATGGCATGTGCTTTACCTTCTACACCACTGGAACCGATATTTGATAATTGCCTTTGTAATGTTGACTACCGCAATCACATGCTGGTGGGTGGAGCTATAGTGTAAATAGGCTCTGCCAACAAGACGGGCTATTTTCACTTAGTGACATCAAGATGTAGGATTTTTATTAAAAATCCACCTCTGAAATTTTTCAGTATTTTTTAAAGGGTTAGTTCACCAAAAACTATTCACCGTCATGTCGTCCCGAACTCGCAAGACCTTCGTTCATCTTCAGACCACAAATTAAGATATTTTTGATGACATCCAAGAGCTTTCATTCAGACCCTTCATAGACAGCAATGCAACTGACATGTTCAAGCTCCAGAAAGGTAGTAAGGACATCGTTAAAATAGTCCATGAAGCTAAGGTAATACTTTTTGTGCGCAAAGAAAACAAAAAATAACTTTATTCTAGAATTCCTTCTCTTCCGTGTCAGTCTTCTACGCGTTCACGATAGTACCACGACACATCTCTTTATCTGTGTGAAGTTTTTGTGGTTATTTTAACATACAGGAGAAATAAGGCATTAAAGGGTTACTCCAACCCAAAATGAAAATTTTGTCATTAATCACTTACCCCCATGTCGTTCCCAATCCGTAAAAGCTTTGTTCGTCCTCGGAACACAATTTAAGATATTTTGGATGAAAACCGGGAGGCTTGTGACTGTCCCATTGACTGCCAAGTAAATAACACTGTCATGGCACAGAAATGTATGAAAGACATCATCAGAATTGTCCATCTGCCATCAGTGTTTCAATATGAATTTTACGAAGCTACGAGAATACTTTTTGTACGCAAAGAAAACAAAAATAACAACTTTATTCAACAATTCGTCTCCTCTGTGTCAGTGTAGTGCCATTTTGGAGAGTATCCACTGAACGCAAACAGAGTACGCTGTTCTGTGTCAGCCACACCACATGGATACGCCTATTTCTATGTTTGTTTACGCTTTGATTTGAACGAAAACAGCGTAAATCAAAGCGTAAACAAACATAGAAATAGGCGTATCCGTGTGGTGCGGCTGACACAGAACAGCGTACTCTGTTTGCGTTCAGTGGATACTCTCCAAAATGGCACTACGCTGACACAGAGGAGACGAATTGTTGAATAAAGTTGTTATTTTTGTTTTCTTTGCGTACAAAAAGTATTCTCGTAGCTTCGTAAAATTACGGTTGAAAAACTGATGGCAGATGGACTATTTTGACGATGTCTTTCTTACTTTTCTGGGCCTTGACAGTGTTAATTGTTTGGCAGTCAATTGGACAGTCACAAGCCTCCCGGTTCTCATCCAAAATATCTTAAAGGGGTCATATGATGCGATTTCTATTTTTCCTTTTCTTTAGTGTGTTATGTAGCTGTTTGTGCATGTATAAGATCTGCAGAGTTAAAGCTCAAAGTCTCCCACAAAAGGATTTTTGAGAAGGCTGGTCCAGACTGGCTAAAACGCCTCATTAAAACACCCCCCCCACATGTGTACGTCACTATGTGGAAATATTTGCGTAATGCCGGCCAAATGTTCACGCAAAGAAAGAAGGCGTAGTTTCAATAACCGCAGTAGTGTTGATGCAGCCATGTCAGGGAGACGCTGTGTGTTTCTGTGCGAATGCAAAAGCATTTTATTTGGCCTTCCGGAAGTAGATGCAGTTAGGAATCATTAAGATTACTTACAACAGAACAGCAAAACCCAAAGGTTTGAATTTGTGCAACGCACTTTATGGACGATAGTTTCGTGAACCTAGGACAGTACAAGGCTGACTGTGCAAAGCCTATTTCTAAAAAAAAAAAAAGGGTCAATTCTTACTTTGCTACGACAATCTGGCGCTTCTGAATCAGCGACTGTAAGTATGTTTTGTTAATAGTTTAAGTATTTGCTAAAGTAAATTGTGTTCCAAAGACAAACTAAGCTTTTACGGGTTTGGAACGACATGGGGGTAAATTATTAATGACAAAATTTTCTTTTTGGGGTGGAGTAACCCTTTAATGCCTTATTTCTCCTGTATATTAAAATAACCACAACAACTTCGCACAGATAAAGAGATGTGTCGTGGTACTATCGTGAACGCGTAGAAGACTGACACGGAAGAGAAGGAATTCTTGAATAAAGTTATTTTTTGTTTTCTTTGCGCACAAAAAGTAGCTTTTTTTTGTAACAAACTTTGTGAAGTGTTTTTGTTTAAATTAGTTTCCTTATTTACTAGCACTGGACTTGGTGTGAACAGGCTTTTATGTTTAAGTTTATGTTGCAAAATACTCAGAACAGTAGATGCTGATAATTAGGCTCAGATTCTAATTCATATTCACCAGTTTGCCAAACTGAATATGGATCTTATGATTTTCTGCATCTGATCATGATGTACTGTATGCTTTTTGGGATAGTGGTGTTTTTTTTAAAGAAATTCACGAAGGCTGAATTTATTTATTTTAAAAAATAGAGTAAAAACAGTAATGTTGTGAAATAGTAATATAATTTAAAACAGTTTTCTATTTTACTTACATTACATTACAGTGTCACATGATCCTCTAGAAATTATTCTAATGTGCTGATTTGGTTCTCAAGTCTTTAGAAGAAATTATCAATGCTAAAAACATTTGTACTTCATAATAAACCCAAATACATTAATTCAGGTTTCTCTGACGGATAGAAACAAAACAAAACAAACAAAAAAAACAGTTAGTGAAATACATGCTTGTAACATTATATGTGTCTTTATGCTTACTTTGATTAATTGAATACACCCTTGCTGAATAAAAGCATAATTAAAAAATTAAATAAATAAATAAATAAACTGAACCGAAACTTCTGACATGTATGTGTTTCTGTTAAAAAATTCAGTCTATACATTTATGATGTCCAAACCACCTATCCTCCTGCAGTACAGATTTCTGCATGTTAGCTGTAGCCTTTCCATCCTTCTCTTCACACATCAAATTCGCTCATTCATCCTATTTAGTTTGTAATTTTGAGAACTAGGACTGAACGCAGAGGTGCTAATAGGTTGGCTCAGACAGATATTGCCACTTGACCTACAATCCACAAGCTTGATTGATCATCCATAGTAGCTCAGTTAGCATTATTGCTAGCACACTGCTGGGTCTCATGTGCTGTTATTGGTAGTTTAACGCATGATGGGTGTTGTGAAGAATGTGCAAGAGGTATGTGTGGCCAAAACATTTATCATGTGACGTGCTCCATCACATCAGCAGTGAACTGATTCTCAGTGCTGTCATATTCTGAATTGTACTGCGTGAGTGTAGATGTGTATGTAGATGTGTGTAGTGCGTTTTCATGCAGTTCACAGTTGGTGCTTTTTCCAGTAAATTTTTTGTAAGGTTTTAAATGTTTTGTTAGACAAATAAATAGTTTTGTGTCTTCTCAAGGCAGCTCAATCTTAATATAACATTAACAAGGACATATAATTATAAGAAAAGGTAACAGGGTTGATTTTTGACATTATAAACCTTGTACTGAAGCCAAGGTCACAAAAATGAAAGGCATTTTGTAATCTAATGCTGATATTTTTGTAAATTATTTGTTGGACAAATAAATAGCTTTGTGCCTTTTCAAGGCAAATCAAAATAAATTGTTGACATAACAGTAACAAGGGCATATAATTATGAAAAAAGGTGGCGTGGTTTATTCTAACGGGATTGACAGTTTTATTTTTCAAGTTATACATTATAAGCCATGTGCTGAAGGTTATAAAATACAAGGTGTTTCATAGAGAATATAAGGCTGATATTTTTGCAGGCTTTTAGTTTTGAATGATCAAATTTTTACTGTAGAAAATCATGACAGCAGTTTTGACATTATGATTGTCAAAAATATTATGGTAAAAGGATTGACATGCAACCTGAGAACACAAGTGTAGTATGCATTGTTAATTAATACTGCTCATTACTTTACTGTAAATTAATTACTACACTATAAAAAATATTTGCATTTCGTTGTAATTGTTTGTTAAATTTCCTAGCAGTTTCTGAGTGAAAATAGTTTCTACACCAGTGTTTTTTTTTCAGTAATAACAATAATAAAAAATGTAAAAACTTGAATTAAGAAAATCAAGAACAAAGAATAATAACTGTTTAGAAAATGTCTGTATTAACACTAAACTGTGATTACTATGGTGTATTTTTGTAAGGGTACAAACATAGGTGCGTGTATACCATGTCTTCTCTGTATATACAGTGTGTGTGTTTATATGTGTACGTACAGAATGATATTCTTCTGTTTGATCTTTCTGAGACTGTGTGTGTGTGTGTAAATGGGTCAGAGGGTGTGTTGGCTGCAGTAGGGAGGAGAGCTACAGCCCTGTTTGCCTGCTGCAGCCATTTTCTTTCCTCACTCCAGTCTTTATCATGTGCACAGTGAACGTTTGAAGTAGGTTGAGCAGTTGTCCTGTTTAAATTGCCTCACAATTTATTTAGAAGAAAAACAAATACATCATTAGCATGGGTAAAGGAGGAAAGGGATGCGAGTATTAGAAACTGAGAAAGAGAGTGAGAGCAGCTGCTGTGGTTGGTGGAATGAACTGCAGTGTGATATTGGGTTTGTCTTTCCGTGTTTCCAAGGGTTTAGTGAAGAAAAAGAAAAAATAGGGAAAAGAGAAGAGAAAGATGCAACTGGAGAAGCAATAGGTTGGAAACAAGCAGTGGCTTGTGTGTGCGTATGTGTGTGAGAGAGAGATGACAGAGAGAGAGAGGAGGAATAGAGCAAGCCAATGAGAGCAGTCTGTGCAGGAGCTGCTGCAGTAACCTGTTTTTCACTACTGCAGATGATCAATCATCCAGCAAAGCCTTGAGACACAAGAACTCTCTCTCTCTCTCTCTCTCTCTCTCTCTCTCTCTGTCTCCTCACACGCTGATATTCTCTCTCTCTTCACAGCTGTTCTCTCTTTACTGTGGTAGGTAAATGGCGGATGTGTCTTTCAGTTGAGGAGCACTTTGAAAATAAAATGATATGTCCCCTCTCAACACCTCAGCCCTGGCCCTTTGATATAACACACATTGATAGCATTTTCTCTTTTTCCTCTTTCTCTTTATTTTCTGATAGAATATGCTCAAAGCACATCAAAATTTGATGTAAAACATCAAAACATTTTTTTTTTCCGGATCACCAAAGAAGACATTATATTAAAAAAAGCTTGCACTTGTCAATTTAATGAATTGCAAACTTCTTCAATCTTTTTACAAAAAGGATTAAAATGTCATGAACATTATCCCATGCAACTCGTTCCGTATTCCAAGTGTTCTTAAGGTACACGATAGGGTTTGCCGAGAAACAAATCGAAAATCTAATCTATTAAGCGAAAATCTCCAGTCATTGCATTCGTGTATTAATACGTGTTTTTAGTTTATAGTTCATTTGCATTCATTTCGCGCTGGCGCGCCTAGGAAAAGCACACAAGAGTGTCATTTTGAAACATCAAGACAAATAAAATTATGACTTGAAACAAAATAATTTCTTTACTGAGGTGAATATAACTGTTCTGAGACAATCAAAACCGCTTAGAATGCGTGCAAAGATCGCTCCGTCTGTAATCACTAAAAGCTGTCATTCACTTCAGTTCATCGCGATCTCACGACGTTCCATTAATAAACTCTCTGCACAAATAATCTCTTATTTACATTTTATCTACATGTTGTTATAATGAGAGGATTCGTGAGCTTGCAAAACTCCACACCTGACAAAAACTCGCCGTTTTGAGTGGTGAGTGAACATTTGACACTCTCCATAACACAAATATACTGGTACATTTGCCAAGTATGTTTCGCGAATATCAGACGGGGCCCCCTGATTCCCCGGGGCCCTAAGTGGCCGCTTACCTCACCTATTGGTTAAGTCCACCCCTGCGTGTGTGTACCTGGTATTCCCTATATTATGGAACAAATGTCCCCACCATGATAGCAAATACCAATCATTTTTGACCTTGATGGGACGTTTTTAGACCCCCGTGAGGAAAACAGCTTATAAATCATACAGAACAAAGAAAAATTTAAAATAGCAATGTTTTGTGTGAGGGTTAGATTTAGGGTTATGGGAATAGAAAATACAGTTTGTACAGTATAAAAACCATTATGTCAATGGAATGTCCCCCAAAAACATAGAAGTGTAGCTGCACAGAGAAATAGCACAAAAAGGACACTGAAAAGCTCCTTCAGGGCAGGAGATTTAAACATGAGAATCATTTAAAGAACCAATTGACTGAGTCTGTTTTGGTTTATGAACATGATTTCTAATTTCTGTATGGCCACATAAAAACCAGTAAAATGTTTTAGTTGATATTTCATAATGATTGTTTCCCCCTTGAACGTATAGAGATAATGTATACTGTGTCTGTATTCAAAAAATAATATCTGTGTATTGGACAGATTGCAGAGCATGTGAATGCTGTTGCTGTATGTTTATAAACCCATCAAACCCCTCCTTTTGCCTTGTTAGCGCAGTGATGCTGAGATTCTATCAATGAGAAATGGCTCTTGTTCCCATGGAAACAGTTATGAATGAGAAGGCCTCAGTAACCGTAGAAACTGTCTGAATGAGGAATTGCCGGTTGCTATGGGGATATGGTGTATTGTGAGGAAGTCTATGGTGAGAGTCATCCTCATCAGCTCTCTAAACAAACAAAAAACCTGAATGTATTTTTGACTTCACTGCTGGTACTGTATCTGTAGAGTACTGCTAACCGGATGGTAGTGTTTTGACTAGTAGCAGCACTGACCTACATTTACATCCATTGTTACAAAAAACACTGCCACTTCCCTTCTGTTTTCTCTCATTCCCAGCCGTACACACATTGTCCCACACACAGTGTGTGTCTGGGATTGTGGTGAGATGGATTGGCAGATGCCTCCCAGTAGGTTGCCCCCTGTCAGTGCGGTGTAAACACCTGTGAGTCCTCCTCTGTATCCCATAAATCCAATGTGCCAGGTTCTTTGGGAGCTCACAAACCCACCGTTCACCTTCCTAAACCCCCCAAGCTCAAAACAGCAAGGCATCTCTCTCAGCACATCCAGTCTAGTGAAAAGAACATTTTATGTGGCTTTACAGTGGGGGTCTTAAATCTAGATTACCCAGGGCCTCTACCAAGTATTAGTAGTAGTAATAATAATAATAATTTTTATTATTTTTTTATTTTATTTAAATTTTATGAATAGGCCTTCAGCTGAATTTATTTGACATAAAATTGGATTAAAATTTTATTATTCCTTATTTGACATCTTGTTTGGTTGTGTGTCTTCATCTTCTTCTTTTTCTTTTTTTGTTTACGGTCATTAAAAATGTTAAAGGGTTATTTCACCCAAAAATGAAAATTAGCCCATGTTTGACTTACCCTCAAAGCATCCTAGGTGACTTTCTTCTTTCAGACAAATCCAATCGGAGTTATATTAAAAAAAATTCCTTGCTCTTCCAAGTGTTTGAATGGGAGTAAGCAGGTGTTTTTTTTTTTCAACAGTCCAAAAGTAATCAAATATAGCACCACATCCGTAATAAAACGTGCACGGAAGCATAAAGGAGAGACAGCAAAACAAAACGCCGGTCACGAATTAGAATCACAAAATGAGGATTTGTAAAGAAAAAAAGTAGGAGGATTTCAATATAAGCCAAGAGGAGACTAGTTTTCCTTTGCTAAAGTAAGAAAACTTTGCGTCCTTTGCTCCTGTAAACAAAGTCGTGAGACTAGCATATCTTGCAGGCGCGTGCACGACATCATCCTCCGGAACTGCTTGCTTGTATGACAGTCAGCGAAATGAGAGAAAAGTATTTATAACATTTTAAAAATAGATATGTTTCTTACAAAAAAAGCATGGATTCGCTACAGGAGACCTTTATTAACCCCCTGAAGCCGTGTGAGGCATTTTATTATGGATGCACGCGCTTTATTTGATTACTTTTGGACTGTTGAAAAAAACACCCGCTTACTCCCATTCAAAATGTATATGAAAAAAGTCATATACATTTAGGATGCTTAGAGGATGATTTTTTGGGTGAACTAACACTGCATTTATATTTGTTAATTTATATACATAATGTTAATGTGTAATCCTATTAATTTTGTTTTGTTTTCTTTTAGAACATGGACACTAACTGCTAGGCCTGTTCTGTTTTGTTTTGGTACTTTATGTATCTTTGCATTGGGGGTCTTAAATTTAGACTACCTGGGGGCCTCTAGGTATTTTATTTTATTTTACAACATGTACGCTAACTGCTTTTTTTTTAATTAATTTATTTTTTTATAAATAGGCTTTCAGTTTAAATAATTGACTTTTAAATTGGATTATGCCATGGTCTGTCTGAATACTCGGTTCTGATTGGCTGGCAGGTGTTGATTAAATTCGTTTAACTGCACAGGTAGTTCCAGGTCAGTTTAATCACGTTCCATATTAATGCACTTCCTATAAACATTGGTAACCATAGTAACATGCAGTTATAGTTGAATAGTAATACAGACGAAAATAACTGTCATTTTTATCGTTCTGGTCAAATATTGCAGCGCAAATATTATTAACATGTTTAGTATGTGAATGCTGGCAAATGACCATGGCATAAATGGAATAATCAACGGCTAGCTGTGCATTAAACGATTTGAATGCACTTCGTGGATACTGTGCGTCGGGTGGTTCTTCACCTCCACGTCGTGCATTCAAATCACAGCTAGCCATTGATTATCCCTTACTTACAACACTGAAAAAAATAAGAAGTTAAATTTACTTAATTTTTATTTGGCAAGTTTTTGCATGCATATTTTTTAAGTAAAATTTAAATACGGAATTAAGTCAAATCTACTTAACTACGTTATCTAAAATTAGTAAAGGAAATAAGTACATTTAACGTGGCCAGGTAGTTTGATGAGTCATTTCTACTTGATTATTTTAAGTTTACCCTACAATACTCAAGTACATTTAACTCAGTCACGGTTTGTAAACATAGCACTGAAAAAAAAGCTTCTAAAGCGTGTGGTTAAGTTACAAGCAAGTAGACGGCTCGTTATTCATTTTAAGGTAGTATGTTTACTCAATATAGTGAATGAACACAGAGACCTGAATACTTGGCATATGAGACACAATGAGTAAAAAATGAACATTTTGAGAAAAAAATTTACTCCAGATGTCATAAAACAGCAAGTTACTTAACCTAACAACAAAAGCAACCACAAAACAGTGTAAATACATCTCGAAAACAGCAAAAAAAATTACCTTAAGTGCATGATGGGAACAACGGGATCATGACATTGATATTTACTTCAACAATATTTGTAAAAATAACAAACAATTCCAAGTAAAATATACTTATAAGTTCAAACTTTAAATTCTACAAGCTTAAAATGATTACTAATATTGAATTTACTCTTTTATTTAAATTCTTGCCTGAACTAAATTATTTAATGTAGAAATTACATTTGTTTTTCTGTAATATTTACTTCACCACAAAATCATTTTTATCAGTGAAAGTTTATTTTACTTTATTTAGCGTATGGTTTGGCTGTGTGTCTGCCTCTTCTTCTGTTTTTTTTTTTTTTTCTCGGTTGTTAAAAATGTTAACTCAAGCCATTAGGTCATTTTATTTGTGCATGTATGTTTGTTAATTTGTATACATAATGTTAATGTGTAATCCTATTAATCCTGAATCAGGATTTTAGTTTGTTTTGTTTCGTTTTAGAACATGGACACTAACTGTTAGGCCTGTTCTGTTCTGTTCTGTTTTGTTTTGTTTTGTTTTGTTTTGACACTTTATGTACTTTTACAGTGGGGGTCTTAAAGGTGCCATAGAATGGAAAACTGTATTTAGGCGAATCAGTACATAACACCAACTGTGACTTAACAGTCAGGATCAGTAATAGTTACGCCCCCAACATTTGCATATACCCGCCCATGTTCTAGGCCAGCCAAACCATCAGAAGTTCTGCAGGTATTGTGAAGAAACAAAAGAGGACAACAGCGAAAATGGCAGATCATGGAAATAAATGTTATGTTCCAGGCTGTGCAGGGGATGTGAAGTGCAGGGATGGGTTGGTGTCTGTATTCAGAAAGACACGGAAAGCAAATAACGTGTTCTAATAAAATAACGCGAGCCACTAAAGGTACATGGTTAGCTCCTTGCTAGCGGTAGCCTGTTACATTGCAGTACATAAGATTTCACTTACCACATAAACAAAGTAAGGAGAGATGACTGAGGATGACGGCGAATGATTTACAGATCCTGAGCGCCACTGACAAGCATCTGATCTTATAAAATGTGTGGTAAGTACTGCCGCTCCATATTATAAACAGTTTGTGCGATTGCGAATCTCGAAAGTGAAGGTGAAAGTAAAAAGTGATCGTGCATCATATTAATAGCGGCTCCCTGATGCCCGCATTTTACATACAGTATAATTACCCGATGATATAACTGCGAGAGAAAGTACTGAAATATATATTTTCCTCCCTGTGTTTCCTTCCTGCTGTGTGTGAGCTACTGAAATGAGCCGCACTGTGAAACAACCAATCAGAGCAGAGCTTAATATTATTATTCATGACCCTTCCAAATAAGCCAATAACAGACCATTTCATTCTAGGGAGAAATCCTAGGGTTGTAAATGCACATGTAAAACTGTTTCTGGAGAATTTTTGCCCTTACCTAAGCCACATACCTTCTATCAGAGAACAATTTAAAATATCGTATCAATGCATTCTATGACACCTTTAAATTTAGATTACCTGGGGGCCTCTAGATAGGGATTTTATTTTATTTTATTTTTTTATTGGATTACAAAGTTTATTTTACTTTATTTGACATGTGGTTTGACTGTGTGTCTGCCTCTTCTTGTTTTTGTTTGTTTGTTTGTTTGTTTGTTTGTTTTACAGTCATTAAGAATGTTAACTCAAGCCATTAGGTCATTTTATTTGTGCATGTATGTTTGTTAATTTGTATATATAATGTTAATGTGTAATCCTGAATCAGGATTTGCCCATTGTGTGGACCAAATGTCCCCCAATAGTAAGACCTGAAATTGCAGTCTATATAAGGAACATGGCTTAATAAACATATTAAAAAATATCTTAATGAAAATATAAGGGTTTGCGTGAAGGTTAGGAACAGGGTTATGAATCAAAAGCGTCATTAGCTCATTATAAAACAGTGGAAGTCAATGAATTGTCCCCACCCTCATAGAAACACAAGTGTGTGAGTGTGTTAGAGAACGGGGGAGAAAGTGTTGTATAATAAGTCAGGTACAGCTGACAGCGGTGGCTCTCAGACTGCAGCTCTATAAATAGACGAGGAGAGATGGGAATAAATCAGCCAGTCAGCATCTTCCTCTCACTCTCATCCAGCTCCTCCCCTTTCTCTGTTCCCTCTTCCTCCTCCAACCCCCTTTGGCTCTCTTTCTTCACCTCCTCCCCTTTTGCTCTGTTCATTCTTTCTCTCTCCCCTCCTTTCTGTCCATCCCCAGTAATTTACATTAATATTAACTGCATAACCAGTCTTCCTTCAGCCTCTCCTATGTCCTTTTTGCTTTTTTCTGTTCTTTTTTTTTTGCTTTTAGTTTGTTCTATTGAATACAGAGTTGAAGGCAGTAGTTCTGTTTAGTTGACACTCATATCAAAGCAGTTTTAGACAGGTTGTAATATGTCAAGGATCATTTTCCTATATGTCCTGCCCAATGAAGCCGGTTTAAGTTATCAGCTTTGTCCAGAAACACGTGGTGTTGAAACTGATATTTTACTGCTGCAACTGTGGGTCTGAATGTTGATTTAAATTCCTGTGTCACATGTTTCACTAGCAGCGGTGCTGTATCGATTCAGTTGGATTTGCGTCTTTGTTCTTCTCTGCATGTTATCACTGAAGAGAATCAGTTTCCAGTGACTTTCCTGCACAAATAAAGGTCATATGAATACAAAGCAGTGGTATCCACATTTATCTCTATTCTCTGCGCATGGACCTCTGACATTCACTCTGCGGGGGGACGGGCAGTGTGTGCCATCCTCTCCAAAACCATTAGTGCCCACTGCTTATTTTCTTGGAGTCCATAGTCTTGGATTCACACACTGTCGAGTAGATGTCTGACTAGGGGAAATGTTAATACTGTATGGTCATTTAGAATTTTCACTTTATCAGTGTTCAGAATGGGCATTAGCTTAGTCTGGATGCAAATATGTTTACATGAGCTCGGGTTAAGTGCCTTTGTCTGCTTTTACACATGCTTTTCCCGATTCAAAAAAGCTGTCACTAAAAGCAAATCCTGTATGAGTAGAAGGAGTGCTGTTTACCACAATATCCCAGGTTAAACTTTGACTGACCTTGTCTTTTCTTGTCTCTCCAGAATCCTGTCCACAGTGGGCTCAGACTTTGATCTGAGGACGCTGCGTGCTGTTCGAGTGTTGAGACCCCTCAAACTGGTGTCTGGGATTCCCAGTGAGTAACATATTGTCATTGTTTACTCATGTACAGTATATGTACAGGTGTTGGACAAACTAACGTGAACACTCATTTTTATATATATAATTAGTGTATGCTACAGCAAAAAAAAAAAAAAAACATTTTTTATATATTTGCTTATATTTATCTTTTCATTGTCTATATTCTTTAGTTTGTAAATCAGTGTAGTAGTGTAGTTGTATAAGTTGTGTTCATCAGTGTTTAGTATAAGCCATGAGTGAAATGGGTGATTTGACAGACGTCCAAAAAGGACAAATCTTGGGAGCCCATTTAGCTGGAGCCTTTGTGACCCTGACAGTCACATTTTTGGTGCTTTAAGAACAAAAATCTTATGAAATAATGATCATGGCTGCATAAACAAAGCATGGCAAGATTTATCAGCAAAAAAGAATAGTGCATGAAAATTGAAAATGAAAGGGACCCTTACGAAAAAGCAGTTTATTAAAGTGTACTATTAGTATACTTCTTTTAAACTAACTAAAAAAAAAAAAAAATTTAAAAAAAGAAGGAAAGTATGCTTTTAGGCTACTTTTTATGTACTTCTCAGAAATGGGCTTTATGTACTTGACATTTAAGTATACTTGACATATTTAGAAAAATTAAAAATATGAGCTGTACTTGTGCTCCTAGAGTCCGTGTTTTCATTGTTATATGGTAGGGGGCACTAGTACACATCTTCTGTACAGAATTTAAAAAAACAAAAAAACAAGTGAAGAAACCAAAACAACAGATGCTTCCACGTGTAATCTAGCACGATCATCAGACATAAAACAACATCAAAACTGTGTAACGTTATGGAATAAAACATCAACCAATGAAGAGGTAATAATGACTGTCAAGCTTTGGGGTGTTGATCAGCTCCATCTATGTTTTGATTATCATTCTGAATCTTTTTCCAGCTTTTTGTTCAAAATGTTATTTATTTATTTATTTTTATGGAGTGTCTATTTACACTAAGTGTAAATAGCCCACCTTGTTGGCAAAGTGTGATTGGGATAGTCAACACTGAAAAAAGATGCTCATTTCATGCTCGTATCAGTGGGTTAGATGGTAAGACGCATGCTTTTTGATGCGATCGACCCGAGTTTGAGCCTGCCTTTTGCTGATCTTTTTTTTCTCCGTTTTCAAATCTCATATCGCATCGGAAATGCATTTAAACAAAAATTAAAGAAATAATCAAAAAGTTGAAAATAAAGTATCGGTTAGGGTTAGGGTAGGTGTAGGGAGGGCTTTATTGTCCCAATAAGGTGGCATCCATTTAATCATTTGAATTAAAACTATAATTTACACTCAATACGTTATTATTGTGTACTGTTTTATAATGTACTACAATACTGAGGTGCAGATAATTGCCACTATTTGCAATAAGTAGTATATAAAAGGAGACAATCTTGCTATTTTAACATAGTGTAAATGGAATCTATAGCTATTTTCACTTAGTGTAAATAGAATCCATTGCTATTTTCACTTAGTGTTTCCCCATGATTTACTCACCCTCAAGCCATCCTAGATATATATGACTTTCTTCTTTCAGATGAATACAATTGAGTTGTATTAAAAAATGTCCTGGCTCTTCCAAGCCCAAAAAATTGCATAAATCCATCATAAAACGTGTCCTACATGGCTCCGGGACTTTAATAAAGGCCTTCTAAAATGAATTGATGCGTTTGTAAGTAAATATCTATATTTACAACTTTATAAACTGTAATCTCTAGCTCCCACTAACTTTTGTACATGCATTCACGAGAGAGAGGCATCCAGCATGCACTGTAAGCTTAGCATCTCCTCTTTGTTTATATCGAAATCCTCCATCATTTTCCTTTACAAATCCATGTTTTGTACTTGTTTGTACAGTACACATTTCGTGGCTGGTGTTTTGTTTTGCTCTCTCCTCTGCGCTTCCGTGTTCATCACTTATCACCGGAGCTTATGCTACTCCATGTGGAGTACTTTTTATGATGAATGGATGCACTTCATTTTGCTTCAAAATCTTGACCACAATTCACTGCCATTATAAAGCTTGGAAAAGCCAGGACATTTTTAAATGTAACTCTTTAATATAACTACTTTTCATTTTTGGTTGAACTATTCATTTAAATTACGTTAGGTTCCTCACATTACCTGAGTAGACATGAATACAGTGAAGAATAAGGATTGCTTTTATGATGCTGATGCAGTATATTAGAAGTATGAAAACTCTCAGTTTACGTTATACCTTTTGTGCCCATTATACCCTCTGCCAAAATTGATTTGGAATCCAATTTTACGCTGCAAAAAACAAACAAAACTAAAACCATTGACAATGTAAAAATGCTTGTTGTCTTTCTTCCAGGCTTGCAGGTTGTGCTTAAATCCATCATGAAGGCTATGATCCCTCTGCTGCAGATCGGTCTTCTGCTCTTCTTTGCCATCCTCATGTTCGCCATCATTGGTCTTGAGTTCTACATGGGCAAATTTCACACCACTTGCTTTGACAACATCACCGGTAAGGGCCTTTATGTGCTTGTTCTCACTCGCAGATTTCTTCATTCATGATCTCCAAAACTGTCACTAACTATCGCAAGCAGACCAATTTGATTGTGTATGAAAAAAACACCCTTTTCTTTCTGATAGATGAGATACGAGAGGAGTTTCCATGTGGAAATGAAACTAACGCTCGGACCTGTCCTAATGGAACAGTGTGTAAAAAGTACTGGATTGGACCCAACTATGGTATTACGCAGTTTGACAACATCCTGTTTGCCGTGCTCACAGTCTTCCAGTGCATCACCATGGAGGGCTGGACTGACCTGTTATACTATGTAAGTCACATTGCAAAATATAATTAAATATCAGCATCATTACTGCAGTTTTCAGTCACATGATCCTTCAGAAATCATTCTAATATGTTGATTTGTTGCTCAAGAAACATTTCTCATTACAATCAATGTTGAAAACATTGTGGAAACTGGAACTTCAGGATTCTCTGAAAAATAGAAAGATCAAATAAAGCATTTATTGGAGTCAATAAAATGCATTCTTGCTGAATAAAAGTATTATTTCTATTTAATATATATTTTATAGTAGCACAGCAGTCTTTGTGCGCAAAAAACACTTTTGTCTTAGATGGGCTAGGAATTGGTAGGCCTCAACTTTTAACATGGACATCCTGTATTATTATGGTTTTGATTAATCCTCCGCGTAGAGGATTACTGATTTCTTTTACTTAAAGATTATCAGAAAGTATCCAATATAAGGGACTGAACAGCCCCACCTAATCCACATCCCCTGTACCTTTCAGTCGCAGACATAGAGTAAGCAAAATCTCGCCTATAGAGTCAAAGACGGCGTAGTGCATTTATAGTCTTATCGCTCGTGGCCAGCCCGTCCACTCTGAACAGACAGTGCTGTTTCCGGTGAGTTCACCCGCCCTCTGCGACAGAAAATAGGGCAGTGAAGTCAATGCAATGTTCAAGATTTTCACAAACTAATGATGTTACCTCAGGGGCCAGTTTAATCCCAATGCCACGTCAATCCATCTCGCAAATCAACAGCAGGTTTACCTGAAGGATTAAAGGTTTATTTTAGAAATGATCTTGCCAATGAGAATTAGTCTAAGGGTGGTTATTCCATATGACTAAGGCTTGCAGTTCTGTACAGCCCAATCAGATGTCATCATCTCTTATTTGGTTTTACTGTATTTTTATCCCTGTTTTCTTTTTATTACTCTTGCTGCTTGGCTCGCTGTA